>JBBPBX010022813.1:0-41068 GCA_038048925.1 Garcialebias charrua | reverse complement strand
TTGTCTTTGGAAACTGTGGACGTCGTGTCTTACGGACCAAAGAGGAAAAGAACCATCAGGACTGTTATAGGCGCAAAGTTCAAAAGCCAGCATCTGTGATGGTATGGGGGTGCATTAGTGCCCAAGGCATGGGTAACTTACACATCTGTGAAGGCACCATTAATGCTGAAAGGTACATACAGGTTTTGGAGCAACATATGCTGCCATCCAAGCGACGTCTTTTTCATGGACGCCCCAGCTTATTTCAGCAAGACAATGCCAAGCCACATTCTGCACGTGTTACAACAGCGTGGCTTCGTAGCAAAAGAGTGCGGGTCCTCCCCTGGCCTGCCTGCAGTCCAGACCTGTCCCCCATTGAAAATGTGTGGCGCATTATGAAACGTAAAATACGACAACGGAGACCCCGGACTGTTGAACAACTTAAGCTGTACATCAAGCAAGAATGGGGAAGAATTCCACCTGAAAAGCTTCAAAAATTGGTCTCCTCAGTTCCCAAACGTTTACTGAGTGTTGTTAAAAGGAAAGGCGATGTAACACAGTGGTAAATATGTCCCTGTGCCAACTTTTTTGCAATGTGTTGCTGCCATTGAATTCTAAGTTAATGGTTATTTGCAAAACAAAATAAAGTTTCTCCGTTCGAACATTAAATATATTGTCTTTGCATTCTATTCAGTTGAATATGGGTTGAAAAAGATTTGCAAGTCATTGTATTCTGTTTTTATTTGCGATTTGCACAACGTGCCAACTTTTCTGGTTTTGGGCTTGTATAATGTATTTCTTTATTGTTATGGCTTTTCTGTGCTGCAATTTTAGTGGACATAAAATTAGAATAATACAGATGCACAATATTGACAATAAATATCTTTGAAGCTTATTTTTTTTATTATTTTATTTTTCTAACCGCGTCACAGAAAATGTACAACTTTATAAATTTAAGAATTTTTAAAAAGATGACTTAATTAAAATTCTGTGTTCATGTATAACATACACTTGCACTGAACGTACGTATTTTAGTGCGTGTTAAAAATATGATTTTGTCTATACTTTTGAGTTAGTCTCATTAACTTTTATTGAGAGCATTTATTGTACTGGTTCCCAAGTACATGTTTCTTTATTTCATGATCAAACTTGATTATTGTTGCTTTAATAAAATATGTAATGTGTTTCCTCAGTATCAATGTTAGTTTGTTTTTACGTTTATATTTTTTTTGTTTCAGTATGTCTTCGCTAGACATTACGACGACAATGATGAAAGTGACTTGTTATTGCATGTTCTCTCCGTGCATGCGTGGGTTTTCTCCGGTTTCCTCCCACAGTCCAAAAACATGCATGTTAGGCTGATTGGTGACTCTAAATTGACCCTGGGTGTGAGTGAGACAGGTCTCTCTTGTAAATGAGTCCCCGTGGCTCAACGAGGCTAGCCTGTATAAATAAAGGTTGAATGAATGAATGTTCTTCTTCCCCAGGTTGTCAGCGCTGTCCTGTTGATGATGATGGTGGTGGTGGTCCCACAGACAGCAGCAAAGCCACACAGGAAGTCCTTTGAAGGTTTAGCAGAAGAAACGGTCCCTCTGCGTTTGGACCCAAACAATTTAGTTCCCAGCCTAAAAGTCAGTTCTTTGGCCAGCGACTCCATCTCACCGTGGACCTACAAGTGAGGCTTCAGCTCCTCAGTGTGTTGTCCTTCATGAAGCTCAGAGTCCTGTTAACAGTTTTTGTCTCCTCTCTGTCCTCAGCATCTCCAGGGATGACAACATGTTCCCTCATGCGCTGTCGCAGGCTCACTGTTTGCTCAAAACCTGCCTGGACCACCAAGGACTGGAGGACGGGGGCCTGGAGTCCCGTCCCATTCTGCATCAGGTGCTGGTTCTGAGGCGAGTCAAGACGCCAGGGCCAGGCACAGCTACCACTACCGCCTGGAGTCCAAACTCATCTCAGTGGGTTGCACCTGCGTGAGACCGAAGGTGATCAACCAGCACTGAGGACTGACCCATGGAGACCAGATGAAGACCATCTCCACGCGGGGTGTCCTCCAAAGATCTGTGGCAGGGTGTGGCCTTGGGGCAATTTCAATCCCAAAAATCCTCAATTAAAAGAAAAGAACTTTTAAACGAGTTGATGAAGTTTATCAATGAACCTTAATTTTTTTATTATATATACTGTATACTATATATATATATATATATATATATATATATTATATATATATATATATATATATATATATATATATATATATATTCATTCATTCATTCAACCTTTATTTAGTCAGGTAAATCTCATTGAGCCTCGAGGGCTCATTTACAAAAGTGACCTGCTACTAACTAAAGAATGATGAACAGCAATGGTAGAATTTCTGTTCATCATTCTACATCATATATATATATATATATATATATATATATATATATATATATATATATATATATATATATATATATATATATATATATATATATATATATATATATATAGATATATATATATATATATATATAGATATATATATATAGATATAGATATATATATATATATATAGATATATATATAGATATATATAGATATATATATATATATATATATATATAGATATATATATAGATATATATATATAGATATATATACATAGATATATAGATATACAGTATATATATAGTATATATACAGTAGTTATAAATATAGTTATTTATTTATATAGATACCTATATTTATAACTATATATATATATATACAGTATATATACATATAGATACCTATATTTATAACTATATATATATTATATATATACACAAATGAAAGAGTGGAGATCAGGTGGTTCTCTATGGACTTTAGATGTTTGGACAAGCTGACAATCTGGAGAAGCTGCACATATTTACTGACCTGACCCACTAAGTGAAGACCAGATCAGTCACCTGGGCCCTGCTTGCTGTTCTGTTGCCCTGAAGGCTGCAGGTTTGGAAGAATTTGGAGTTAATTAAGTTTTGTTTAATTTCTGTCCAGTTTTATTAAAAAGTTATTTAAATCAAACTAAGTACACAACAGAGTATTTAACATCAGGGTGGATGCTCAGTGCTTTATTTATGGTTATTTAAGTCTGCGTTATGTAACGGTTTGATGATCCTTGTCACATATTTATTTAGGTTTTTTGTGTATTTATTGTCAAAATAAATAAATAAAAAAGATTTTGTCGCTGTGTTCTTTCAAATAGAAAATTATTTCACTGCATGTTCATGAAGAATAAGACAAAGCAACAGTACTGTTCATCCAATCATCATTTTAATGTTTGCATGAAAACATGGTGACTATGAGAACATCCTGTGTTCCTGGGTTCCTCTTCTTCGGACGTAGAAGTACACCTCTGGGTGTAAAATCCTCATCGGAAGCCCATCATCGACAATGTTTCAAAACTGCATAACACAGATAAAATGTAACACAAAGTAAGAGCTACACATAACTTATTGAAAGGGTTATACATAATTTACGATACTTTATTACAAATACGCAAAGATTTGAGAGTAGTCTATCCTTACCGGTGTTTTGACTGCGCCGACGCCATTACAACTGTGTTTAGATGCATGCGCGTTCACGAGACAGCCAAGCTGTGGAGGAGGAGCTAAGGAGGCGGAGTTTCAGGTCACCCAGAGTGCAAGGGGGAGGAGGGAGAACGGTCTCTGTTCAAAATTTTTCTAAGTTTCAGGGCTTTGCAGAAATCGCAGATAGTACCTTTAAAGAGACCTGGGGCCTCATGTACAAAGACTTGCGTGGACTTCTTACTGAAAAGTGACGTACGGTCAAATCCAGAAAACGGCGTACGCACAAAAAAATCCAGATGTATTAAACTGTGCGTACGCCTGAATCCACGCACATTCCTTTTGTACATCACAATCAACGTGGAATTGAACGCACATGACAGAGTGGCCGACTCCGCCTTTGACACGCCTCCATATAAATATGCAAATTCATTTAAATATGCCCTGCACGAGAGGAATGTCGTCATTGCTCTATTGCAAATCATGTCAAAACGTGGAAAAAAGAGGAACTTCACGGACTGTGAACTGGAGACACTTCTGAGTGAGGTAGAAGAAAAGAAAAAGGTTTTGTTTGGCACACTCAGCGCAAAACAAACCGTCCACTTTTAAATAAGAAGTTGACCAAGCTATACTAACATGCCTAGACAGGTCACTGGGTAGCGCATTCGCCTTCTGTTCCAAACCTCATGAGTTCAATTCCCGCATGGTACAACGTTTTTTTTTTTTAATTCATTCCAGATTTAAAGAACACAGGAAAACTATTTAAATAAAACAACAAGAAATAAAACAATACATGAAATGAAAGGAAGCAGAAGATTTCTTGTTGTTTTGTAAATAGTTTTCTTGTGTATTTAAATCTGGAATGAATAAAAAAAAAAACGTTGTACCATGCGGGAATTGAACTCATGAGCTTTGGGACGAAAGGCGAACGCGCTACCCAGTGACCTATCTAAGTATGTTAATATAGCTTGGTCAACTTCTTATTTAAACAAACCGTACCTCATAAGGCCATTGTTATCAATATTGTTGCCACTATTTTGCGCATGATTTTATATCCACTCATCTAATTGCGTCCATGTGGATGTAATAATTGTTAATCATGTGTGTTTGGTGGGATTAAAGGGCGAGATACACTCGAGCGTCCTCACGATACGCCAATACGCAGCGTACGTACGCCCCGTACGCAGCGTAGCCCCGCGTAGCCCCTCAGGGCAAGTACGCGCAAAGGTATTTTTTTACTACGCATACGCGATCCGCGTGCGCGATACGCGGTGTCTGACCATAAACTTCCCGGCGCCGGACTGTTTTGTATGTTACACAAATGAAATAAATTCCCCTTCTTTATCGCTGATCGGGCCTTTTCTTTTGTTTTTTTGCCTAAAGTCAAGTAACCGCTTCTTCCTCCGTTCACTCGATGATTGAAATGAATGAATTCAGGTCCTACCTTGGTGCGCGATGTTTTAATATCCCCTGGTGGGCTGTGTGCTGCAGGAAAAGCGCTCCCTGTTATTATTTTTATTTCTGAGAGAACTTTTTATAACATATATAGTAGAAACAGCGCATCAGAACACCGCAGAAGTCTGAGCGAGCTGCTCATGTTAAAGGTTTCACTTTCAACTAGGTTTCACATTCAGCTGACTGAGCGCTGTCAATCAATTCAGTAGGCGTGTCAGCAAGTGACCAATCAGCGTGCTCAGTTGTCCCCTTCGTGTGCAGCAGCTCATATTACAACAAGGAGAACGTCTGAGCTGAAGTCAGCTGAAGTAAAGCAGCCGCTCCGTATACGCGCGTATACGCGCGTATACGGAGTCTGCTTCACTGTATCTCGGCCTTAATAATTATTTTCACATCATGAACACAGTTTCTCAGAATCACCTGTAAGTGTCGCCAAAGGAACCAAAACCACAGAAACGTGCGTACGCCAGCCTTGGAGTTGCCGTGGAGCTGCGCACATTTCCACGTTCAGTTCTGTTTTGATACATACGGAGTTTTGCGTGGAAAATGGCGTACGCAAGGTTTTTGTGCGTATGCACCGTTGATACATGAGGCCCCTGGACTCTTCAAACCAGGACTATATATTCTACACTAATAGAAGAATATATAAAACTAAGTTTGAGCTTTGTGAAACCTTTTTCTGATTTGTGAAACTTCAACAAAGTTTTTTTTAAATCATTTTTAGGCTACTGGACCACATTTGACCTGGTCCAGCTCAAAAACCGCAACACCTGGACTCTTCAAACCAGGACTATATTATTCTAGACTAATAGAAGAATATATAAAACTAAGTTTGAGCTTTGTGAAACCTTTTTCTGATTTGTGAAACTTCAACAAAGTTTGTTTTTCATCATTTCTTAGGCTACTGGACCACAATAGACCTGGGGCCTCATGTATCAACCGTGCGCACGCACAAAAACATTGCACACGTCACTTTCCACGCAAAGTGGCGTATGTATCAAATCTGATATGAACGGGAATATCTGCGCATCCACGTACAAATCCACGGCTGCTCCCCTGCTTGCGTACGCACGTTTCTGTGGTTATATTTCCTTTGGCGACACTTACAGGTTATTCAGAGAAACTGTGTCCATGATATGAAAATAATCATAAATCCCACCAAACACACATGATTAACAATTATTACATCCACATGGACGCAATTAGATGAGTGGATATAAAAGCATGCGCCAAATAGTGGCAACGATATTGACAACAATGAGATGTGATTTCTTTAAATAAGAAGTTAACCAAGCTGTACCAACACGCCTACGTTTAGGTCAGTGTGTAGCGCGGTTGCCTTTAGTTCCAAAGGTCATGAGTTCGAATCTCGCATGGTACAACGTTTCTCTTTTTTTTTTTCGTTCCAGATTTAAATACACATGAAAACTATTTACAAAACAAGAAATCGTCTGCTTCCTTTCATTTCATGTATTGTTCTATTTCTTGTTGTTTTATTAAATAGTTTTCCTGTGTTCTTTAAATCTGGAATGAAAAAAAAAAACGTTGTACCAAGGGGGAGTCGATCTCACGACCTTTGGGACGAAGGGCGGGCGCGCTCACCACTAACCTATACAGGCATGTTAGAGCAGATGGGTCAACTTCTTGTTTAAAAGTGGATGGTATGTTTTGCGCTAGGCGTGCCGAATAAAACCTTTTTCCGTGCTTCTCTGCCTCACTCAGAAGTGATTCCTGTTCACAGTCCGTGAAGTTCCTCTTTTTTCCACGTTCCGACATGATTTGCAATGGAGCAGAGACGACATTCCTGTCGTGCATGGCATATTTGAATGACTTTGCATATTCATACGGAGGCGTGTCAAAGGCGGAGTCGGCCACTCTCTCATGTGCGCTCAGTTCCACGTTCATCGTGATGTACAAAAGGAATGTGCGTGGATTCAGGTGTACGCAGGGTTTGATAAATCTGGATTTTTTTGTGCGTAGACACTTTTCTGGATTTGTCCGTACGTCACTTTTCAGTAAGAAATCCACGCAGGTTTTTGATACATGAGGCCCCTGGGGCCTCATGTACAAAGACTTGCGTGGATTTCTTACTGAAAAGTGACGTACGGTCAAATCCAGAAAACTGCGTACGCACAAAAAAATCCAGATGTATCAAACTGTGCGTACGCCGGAATCCACGCACATTGCTTTTGTACATCACAATCAACGTGGAATTGAGCGCACATGAGAGAGTGGCCGACTCCGCCTTTGACACGCCTCCATATAAATATGCAAATTCATTTAAATATGCCCTGCACGTTAGGAATGTCGTCTTTGCTCTATTGCAAATCATGTCGAAACGTGGAAAAAAGAGGAACTTCACGGACTGTGAACTGGAGACACTTCTGAGTGAGGTAGAGAGGCACGGAAAAAGGATTTGTTTGGCACGCTCAGCGCACAACAAACCGTCCACTTTTAAATGAGAAGTTGACCCAGCTATTTTAACATGCCTAGATAGGTCACTGGGTAGCGTGTAGGGGTGCACCGATTTCAATTTTCTGGCCGATCACCGATTTTTAGAAAGTCTGACCTACCGATTCCGATTTTCCGATAACGATTTTCAGGTGTGAAAAGGTCAAAATATACCTTAAATTTTCCAATCTTACTTTATTGTAAACAAAGTTTAACCATAAAAAAATCAGTTCATTTTAATCTTTCACTTGTTACATTTTAAATTAATTTTTATTTTCATTTAAAAATTTAAAAACAAAAAAGATAATGCAGCATGTGTAACATTTTCAAGTCAGTGGGTAATAAGAAATAACACTCGCACAGGTAAGTTTGTCCTCACAGACTTATTCCAGTCATTTTTTCATTAGTGGCAGGTTTTTCTTGATGAACAAAAGCATTTCTGCTTTGTCACCAGACAGGTGACTTCTTTTCTCATCTACTACATGTCCAGCCAACTAAACAGGCGCTCGCTTTCAATGCTTGTGCATGGGGCAGAGATTTTCACTAATTCTCCAGTAGACCAATGGGTCCTGGCCCCTTTCGACAGGAAAGAAACAGGTAGTTCTGTACCTGCATAGCTGAAGGGCTGGTCAGCTGTTGCTCCTTTTCTGTGTTCTCCTTTAAGAATTCATCCTGAACTGCAAACAGTACCGTACACCTTTTTGCTGCAGATTCATCGATGTCAGGAGGTCCCACTTCAGAGAATGTTCCTGTAGCAGGTGTGCATCTGGTCCCCCCCTCTGCTGAGAAGTAGCGATTCTTGTACCTTGTTTTGCATAAACAAAGAAAGATGGGTCAATCAATGTGTTTTGTATACATTAAAAGTTTTTTTAAATTGCATGTAAATAAAGAAATGCATTTCTTTATTTACATGCAATTTAAAAAAAACATTTACCGGTACATTAAATTTAAAATAAACATTTCTTGATAGAAATTTTCAATCAAGAAATGTTTATTTTAAATTTAATTTAAATGTTTCTTGAAATATAGTAGTAGGCTAAAAGTAATAAAAGTAAAGGGTACGGACATTTTTGTTAAACCGAAGTATCGAACCAGCTTGAGGGGTAGATCAACTTCTATAAAAGGCATAAGTTTATGGAATAGTTTGGACTGTGATATTAAAAATGAGAAATCATTCTTTTTATTTAAGAAAAAGATCAAGAATATTCTGTTAACAAGATATATATGTTTGTAAATATCTATTAATTATAATGAGTAATGTGACTAATTATATGTTCTTTGCTATGCTATTTTACTTTCATTGCTTGATTTTGTTTGTTTAAAAATGATTTGTTAAGAAGGGGCAGATATGATAAGATATTCTTCTTCTTCTGCTACCTTTTATTTTATATGTATTTTATTTATTTGAATTTGAAATGGTATTTGTGTTTTTAATTATTATGAAATAAATAAACGTTTAAAATAAAATAAAAATAGAGAGAAAAAAGAATATTCACAGTTACTTACCTTGGATCCAGAGTAGTGGCCAAGTTGTCAGAAGCTCATGCATCTTCTCACAACAGCCTCCAGCAACGTAGTTTTGGCTTTACCCACCACGGTCTGTGCCGAGTGCAGTGATGGCATATAATATCGTGCATCAAGCTTCTAAAACCTTTGTCCTCAACGACTGAAAAGGGCTGGTCGTCTAATGCCATGAACTCCATCACTTTCCTCGTGGTAAGCTTTGCTCTTTTCGTTGCTCATAAAAGCTAACAGAAGCTGTGAAAACCACCGACTGGCTCTTTGATAGCGCTAGCTTCTTTAGCTTAGCATTAGCTTGGTTGCTCGCTTCAAACGTTGCACACTTGGCTGCGTGGCGATTTCTTAAATAGCTAACAAGGGTTGTTGTATTAAATGTTTTGGTTGTGGCTCCACCACGACTTACTTTGGCTTTACACAAGTTGAGATCTTTTGCTCATTTTAAAATAGTACAACTTCCAAACAGACAACATGGCTGCTCCGGGTTGCCTGTGTTGACCATAGACATACATTATATATAGATATCTATGGTGTTGACTGTGTACTTGGGCGCATGTACAGACGTGACCTGGTGGGCGGTCTATATAAGATATCTATGGTCAGCCCCCTCTCCGCGCCCCCTCCCCCCCACCCGCTCTCACAGCAGAGAAAAAAGGGACAGCGGCTGACTTTCAGACTTTTGCGGCGATCGGTGGAAATCGGCTTCTCATTTAACGATCGGCCGATTTCCGATTTCCTCAAAATAAGGAAATCGGGGCCGATTTATCGGCCGGCCGATTTATCGGTGCATCCCTAGTAGCGTGTCCGCCTTTCGTTCCAAACCTCATGAGTTCGAATCCCGCATGATACGTTTTTTTTTAAATTCATTCCAGATTTAAAGAACACAAGAGAACTATTTAGAAAGAACAACATGAAATGAAACAATACATGAAATGAAGGAAAAAGAGGATTTCTTGTGGTTTTTAAAAAAAATAGTTTTCTTGTGTTCTTTAAATCTGGAATGAATTAAAAAAAAGAAAAACGTTTTCATTTAAATATATCCTGCAACAGAGGAATGTCGTCTTGTCCCATCATGCATCACGTTCTTCAACTGCTAAAACAGCTAAAAATGAACAAAAACAAGAATTTAAGCTGTGCAGAACTATTCAGTCTTTCTGTTTTTTATATTTTTTGCAGGTTATATTCTAATTGCGTCCATGTGGATGTAATAATTGTTAATCATGTGCGTTTGGTGTGAACAATAATAATTTTCCCATCATGAACACAGCTTCTCAGAATGGCCTCTAGGTGTCGCCAAAGGAACAAAAACCACAGAAACGTGCGTACGCCAACCCTGGAGCTGGCGTGGAGATGCACACATTTTCACGTTCAGTTCAGTTTTGATACATACGGAGTTTTGCGTGGATAGTGACGTACGCAATGTTTTTGTGCGTACGCACCGTTGATACATGAGGCCCCACGTCCAGCTCAAAAACCACAACACCTGGACTCTTCAAACCAGGACTATATTATTCTAGACTAATAGAAGAATACACTGTATATAAAACTAAGTTTGAGCTTTGTGAAACCTTTTTCTGATTTGTGAAACTTCAACAAAGTTTTTTTTAAATCATTTTTAGGCTACTGGACCACATTAGACCTGGTCCAGCTCAAAAACCACAACACCTGGAATCTTCAAACCAGGACTATATTATTCTACACTAATAGAAGAATATATGAAATTAAGTTTGAGCTTTGTGAAAACTTTTTCTGATTTGTGAAACTTCAACAAAGTTTGTTTTTCATCATTTCTTAGGCTACTGGACCATATTAGACCTGGTCCAGCTCAGAAACCACAACACCTGGACTCTTAAAACCAGGACTATATTATTCTACATTAGTGACTCATTAGACTGACCCGATCCATAAAGTGAGCCGAGTTACTTTAGTGACTCATTAGACTGACCCAGATCCATAAAGTTAAAGACCGTGTAAAGTGAATTTCAACATTTTCTTAAATAAACATTATAAATGTGATAATTGTAATCTTGTAAATGAGTAAAAAGTCTCAAAATAGTAGCTCAATTAATTTTGGAGTTATAGATGAAACTGTGTATGAAGACATGTTTGTTTCAGGATTTTTTAGGCGTGGTTTAAACGTGACCGCGTTTCGTCACGCGGTCCTCATTAGTATAGCACTACCCCCTGCTGCTCCAGCCATATAAATTGTTCTTCGCATGGGTGGAGCCGTTCACTCGCGAATCGCAGATAGCATCAGATAGCAATAGCATGGATATTTTGTTCATCGTTAGCTAGCTAATCAATTATGCCTCGTTCCTGCATCTTCCCTGGATGTCGCAATGGTCAGGGCACCCACATTGAGACGCAGGAGGGAGTCAGAACAAACCCAGGCTGCTGCTGGAGCGGCCACCTGCAGCTCCGCGCGGCGCGTGTGTTTGTGTGTGTGTGTGCGTTGAGCTCCTGCCACGCGCGCCGTGAAACGCAGTGACTCGCTGACACAGATGAGATAACTTAGTTATCAACGTGATTACTCTTTATTTTAATCACCAACACAGACCCCGCATGCGATGTGACCGGGTCGGACCGGGTGCAGCCGCTCATCTTCTAAAATAGCGCTTATTATTAAACACATAACAGCGGAGTTATGTGTCCTCAACTTTAAAAACAAAACCAGAGTTGTTAGTGCACTAAAAACAGCGTAACTCTTGGAAAAAGGAGCTACTGGCAGCCAGAACTTAGATAAAAACGGAGGAGGTGGATCTCTGCTGTCTGCCTCGCTCAGCTCAGCTCAGCAGAACTGCGCTGAAACCACTCCCATGCTGACACGCCCCCACAGTTTCAGACCAAGGGAAAATAATGTATTTTCATGATTTTTGACACTTAATTTTATAAGGAAAACAATGTTTTTAATCAGTCAGATTTATATGGTTGATTAATAACACATATTTATGCCATGTGACAAACTAAAAACACACATTTAATTTCACTTTACACGGTCTTTAACCGAGTTACTTTAAAGCTCCCCTGACATCATCTTTTAACTTTCCATAAAATGGCACAACATATATATATATTAAGATTGACCTCTGATCGTTTTTGCTAAAACAATGTGAAATGAATGAAAATTCCTCTCAAAAACAGTTTAAAATTAGCGCCTTTTTTTTCACACGATAAATACGGGGTTTCCTAGCCTGGTTGTAACCAGACCCTGTCCTTCACTTCGCTTCAGACAAGGGTCTGGCATCTCTGCCATAGACAACGATTTCTCCTGGAGATTTTTGAATGGACCAATCAGAGAACAGGAGGCAGAGTTTTGTTAGTTTAGTCTGGTGAGGTCCAGGCTATTCAGATAAATTGCTCAGAAACCACTCGGTGGATATTTTTTCTGCCACCAGTGTGTAATTATATGTCTTTAATTTACTGACTGTTGGCCTAGATGAAACATTTGAGATAAAATTCGATTTTTTATCATTTATTTTCGTAGCGCACCCGAGGCTGTTTGGAAAATATCAAACCGAAACTATTTAATATCCAGCAGATTTGACCATTTCGTGAATTGATTTAGGAACTGTTAAGCTCAGGAACACTTCTGATATAACGTCAGCGGTGAAATATATTTTTTCTCAGCAGAGAAATAATAGTTTTTTACCTTGTTTTGATGAAAATTCGTTCGTGGCGGCAGCCATTTTGAATGACGACGTCAGTCGACATCGTTCAAAACTCCGCCTTCTGCTCTCTGATTGCTCAGGAACACTTCTGATATAACGTCAGCTATGAAATATATTTTTTCTCAGCAGAGAAATAATAGTTTTTTACCTTGTTTTATTGAAAATTCCTTCGTGGCAGCAGCCATTTTGAATGACGACGTCAGTCGACGTCGTTCAAAACTCCGCCTTCTGCTCTCTGATTGGTCCGGTCAAAAATCGGCCGGAGAAATCCTTGCCTATGGGAGGAATCCCAGACTGTGCAGTGAAGGGAAATGAGAATTGAGCGGAGCTGTGCAGGAAGGCGAGGGCCAGGCTAGGGGTTTCCCTGTCGCGCGATTATGACGTCACTTCCAGACTCGCGTCAACTGCGCTCCTTGTTTACAATGTCAAGATACAAACGCGATCCGTCCAATTTAGCCATTTAAAACTTTATATTTTAGCGGTTTGTCTTCAGAGAAGCCAAAGTTATTTCCAGTAAACAGCAGGTTATAATTTTTTTTCAGCTCCTGCTGGTTTTTGGAGACTTTTCACTTCAGGAAGTGCAGCAGCTCTGTGAGGACACAGCAGCTGATAGTTGAGAGTCAGAAGGAATTCTACATGTAAATAGTTTACACAGCACTGAAATGGTAATATATTATTTAATGTTTCTAATAATTATTCAACATTAATTTATAGTTTAAAAAATTAGTCCCTTTTAAAATATCTGTTAAATATATTATTCTTTTATTTTATTTTGTTTGTGTTTTCAGGTTTCCAGGTCTCCAGTCCATCACCTGAGGCTCTTCCTGTTGAACCACTAGTAACCCAGACTTTCACATCACAGCAGGTAAGATTGCATCAACAAAAAGAATAGTACTCAACAATATTCTTTGATGTAAATCTGTTGATTTTCTGTGGTTCTGATGAGGGAAGTGACAAAGTGGATGCAGCATTCAGCCCATAATGGACCCAGATGTCCCCTGCGTCCAGACCTACAACACCTGGACATCCAGGAGCGTGCGTATAATATATACTGTGTTTGTCTGTGTGTTTTATCATCAATTCACAGAAATGTCTTCACCTGAAGAGTGGACCCAGGTGGAGGAGAACAAACCTTGATATTGTTAAACAGATGGAGACATCTTCATGATCTGTAGAACATCAGGACTGATGCTGCAGAAAGCTACGTTTGTGCATCAAGACATCAAAATATGCAGAAATACTACAACTGGCCAGAGCATTGAGATGAAAATGAATCAATGAATTTAATATTTTTTCTGACTGTTCAAATGAACATATTGTTTGAAAAAAAAAAGGATAACAATGAACCAAGTGTTTCTGTAGTTATGTGTAAATAAAGTTACAGTAGTACACTATATTATCTGTTAGTGTTGAGTTATTCTTTGTGAGAATATTTGTGTATCTGTTTTAATTTCATTCGTTCATCTACAACTCACAGCTCGTACTTTAGTAAAAACAAAATTGGTGAATGTTGAAAAAAACATTTTATTAAAATAAAACCATCCCATATTATCAAATAAATGAAAACCTCTGGGGAAACATTAATATGAACAGATTATCAAAAAAATTGAGTTTAAAAAATATCAGCAAGTGGTGTTTGACTTCATCAGCTCTGTAAAAATGACTCCAACACCTCCTCGTCCACCCTCCTGTCCAGGTGTTGTAGGTCTGGACGCAGGGGACATCTGTCTAGTTTCTCCTCATCTTGCTGCTTGTACACTTCTTCAGACTCCACCACCTCCTCGTGCACGCTCCTGGATGTCCAGGTGTTGTAGGTCTGGATGCAGGGGACATCTGTCTAGTTTCTCCTCATCTTGCTGCTTGTACACTTCTTCAGACTCCACCACCTTCCTCGTCCACACTCCTGGATGTCCAGGTGTTGTAGGTCTTGACGCAGAGGACATCTGGGTCCATTATGGGCTGAATGCTGCATCCACTTTGTCACTTCCCTCATCAGAACCACAGAAAATCAACAGATTTACATCAAAGAATATTGTTGAGTACTATTCTTTTTGTTGATGCAATCTTACCTGCTGTGATGTGAAAGTCTGGGTTACTAGTGGTTCAACAGGAAGAGCCTCAGGTGATGGACTGGAGACCTGGAAACCTGAAAACACAAACAAAATAAAATAAAAGAATAATATATTTAACAGATATTTTAAAAGGGACTAATTTTTTAAACTATAAATTAATGTTGAATAATTATTAGAAACATTAAATAATATATTACCATTTCAGTGCTGTGTAAACTATTTACATGTAGAATTCCTTCTGACTCTCAACTGTGTCCTCACAGAGCTGCAACACTTCCTGAAGTGAAAAGTCTCCAAAAACCAGCAGGAGCTGAAAAAAAATTATAACCTGCTGTTTACTGGAAATAACTTTGGCTTCTCTGAAGACAAACCGCTAAAATATAAAGTTTTAAATGGCTAAATTGGACGGATCGCGTTTGTATCTTGTCCATTGTAAACAAGGAGCGCAGTTGAGGCGAGTCTGGGAGTGACGTCATCATCGCGCGACGGGGAAACCCCGTATTTATCGTGTGAAAAAAAAGGCGCTAATTTTAAACTGTTTTTGAGAGGAATTTTCATTCATTTCACATTGTTTTAGCAAAAACGATCAGAGGTCAATCTTAATATATATATATATATATGTTGTGCCATTTTATGGAAAGTTAAAAGATGATGTCAGGGGAGCTTTAATGACTCATTAGACTGACCCAGATCCATAAAGTGAACCGAGTTACTTTAGTGACTCATTAGACTGACCCAGATCCATAAAGTGAACCGAGTTACTTTAGTGACTCATTAGACTGACCCAGATCCATAAAGTGAACCGAGTTACTTTAGTGACTCATTAGACTGACCCAGATCCATAAAGTGAACCGGGTTACTTTAGTGACTCATTAGACTGACCCAGATCCATAAAGTGAACCGGGTTACTTTAGTGACTCATTAGACTGACCCAGATCCATAAAGTGAACCGGGTTACTTTAGTGACTCATTAGACTGACCCAGATCCATAAAGTGAACCGGGTTACTTTAGTGACTCATTAGACTGACCCAGATCCATAAAGTGAACCGGGTTACTTTAGTGACTCATTAGACTAACCCAGATCCATAAAGTGAACCGGCTTACTTTAGTGACTCATTAGACTGACCCAGATCCTTACAGTGAACCAGGGTACTTTAGTGACTCATTAGATTGACCCAGATCCATAAAGTGAACCGGGTTACTTTAGTGACTCATTATGGTACGTCCAGACCAAACGCTTTTTGAACGGCCAAAAAGCACGAAACGCCTCAAGCTGGACGCACGGGACCCAGTGGTGTTCAGATCGGAACTGAGCTGCCTGCTCTCATCTGGACTCTGCTGCTTCTCATCCAACACCACCCAGCGTCTGGTCTGCTCCATTATTCGGCCGTGGAGCTACTTCGTCTTCGTTTCCTACCGGCCGCGCTGCCTGTGCTCCCTCTGGAGGAAATTGCCTTCTTTCCTCGTCGGAGATACATCCACCGGGGCTCGCGCCGTCGACTGAACGCTGACAAGGCTCATCCCATAACCTCCATCTGGTCTGACTCTCGCCATTCTTCACGCCGCAACGCCCGGACCGCTAACAACAGCAGCACGTTAGCCAACCTAGCTCGGTCGGCTAACGCTCCGGTCACTACTTCCGCCTCCTCCGTAAAGTTTGGACTCCTGAACGTTCGCTCCCTCACGGGCAAAGGTCAGCTTATTCACAATATAATATCCGACCGAAAACTAGATTTTTTCCGTTTAACAGAAACGTGGCAACAACAAAACGACTTTTTCCATCTGAACGAGTCCACCCCACCCGGCTTTGTTTGCACCGCGAGGGCAAGGGCCTCAGGCAGGGGAGGAGGTCTCGTGATAATTCACCGCGAGAACTGGAAGGTCACTCCGGTTCACCCCCCCCCCTCCTCCTCCTTTGAGTGCACTGTTTGCCTGCTGGCTGGACCCACTCCAACTGTTGTCGCCACTCTCTACCGCCCTCCAAAACTGAATAGCTCATTCATGAATGACTTTGCTGCATTAATGGCCCATTTAACAGCTCTTTCACCCAATGTTATCCTGCTGGGTGATTTCAACGTTCATTTTGATGATGAAAACAACACCCTCACCAAAGACTTCACATCTTGCCTGAACAGCTGCGGCTATCAACAATTCATCAACTTTCCAGCACACAAGATGGGCCACACTCTGGACTTACTCTGCTGCTCTGGACTTTCTCCTCTTAACTGTTCTTCTGATGAACTTCCATTTACCGATCACCTGATGATTTCATTCAATGTTAATCTTAAATTTTCCTCAGATAAACCTCAACGTACTCTTTCCTTCCGTAATATCAAGAATATCAACCATGACACTCTTTTATCTCATATTATATATCTCCACTTTCAACTCCTCGAACCCAGATGATCTCGTCACATTATATAACACCAGCCTAACCAACATCCTTAACTTTAAAGGACATGACCCACCATGTTTTCAAATTACATCGCCATTAATATTTATTAGTTATTTAAAAATAATACAGGAGCGTTTATTTATATTGTAGAGAAATAACGCTAAATGTGTTATTTCATGATTTATAGCAGATTTTAGCAGAAGCTCCGTGAAAATCTCTCCCTCTCCATATATGGGCATTAACATCACGAAAGATTCCGCCTTGGAGTTACAGGCGGAGTTATAATAAACATTCATCAACTTCCATGACCGCTGCTCTGAGAGAGGAAAAAAAAAGCGAAGCGGTCGCTCACTGATGTCTATCATATTCTGAGCGAGCATCCACGTAGACATACTAGTTTAATTCGCTTGATCGCGACAAATTCATTCATTTCCGCATCGGCTTTTTATTCTCTCCCCGTGACCAGACAGGTCGGGAGTACAGAAAGGCAGCCGCGCAGCGGAGCTCTGAGTTCGTGTGCTCCCCCGTGCTCCCTCGTGCTCCCCACAACAAGGCTGGGACGGAGCCGACTACGAAGGAACTTCAAAGGTGACCAGCGGAACGGGGAGCCAGGGAGAAGGCGCGCGGCTTGCTCCTCTGGGCAGAGGAGAGGAGAGCAGCAAGCAACAGTCCGCAGCAGTGTTATATCTTATTAAAAAAGTTCTATAAAATAAATAAAAAATAAAAACAGAGCACTGATCCAGCTGTACACACAAATGCACCAGGAAATATGCAGTTTTAACTCCCACTCTCATAAACCTCCATGGAAACTCACCCCTGCCTTCTGGGTGGAGACGTAACAAAAGTCACTCCACACTTTGGCACTCTTCGGCCGGGTTTCCGGATTCATTCGGGACTCGTTTTTTTTTTTAACCCTCGCCTGGCCCAAATGCAAAAATGAAAATAGATATCATATTCTACTACAGTAATTCTCCAATATGGAGAATTGTTACTGTCATGGTGGGTGTTGTCCTTTAACTCTGTTGCTCCCCTGAAAACCCAGACTGTTTCCTTCGCCAACTCTGCACCCTGGTTCACTCCAGCACTCTGCTCCCTGAAAACCAAAGGTCGGCGGCTAGAGCGTCTTTATAAAAATCCGTTCTCACAATTTGTTTGTTTGTTTATTTATTCATTTCATTTTCATTTTAAAACAAGACATATTCAAAACAATTTAAATAAAATAACTATAAAATGAAAGGTAGCAGAAGAAGAATACATTCTTATCATTTCTACCCCTTCTTAACTATATCAAATCAAAACAATCAATTCAAAAAATACATAATACAATAAACCACAAAATTATCAAAATTTTTCTATATAATTTCGACATATCAGCAAAAAACTTATATATATCTCATCAGCAAAACATTCTTTATCTTTTTCTTGAATACAACTACCTGTAATGATTTCTCCTTTTTTACATCATCGTCCAAACTATTCCATAAACTAATTCCCTTCATTAACGTAGACCTACCCTTTAAACTTGTTCTATACCTCTTCTTTACAAAAATATATGTTCCCTTTAAATTATAACAACCATTTCTTTTAACAAAATTCACTTGTATGTTTGACGGCAAATTTTGATTCTGAGCCCTGTACATCAGCAATAGAATATTGTAATCCACCAAATCAAAAAACTTAAGAATTTTCAGTTGATAAAACAAAATACTTGAAGGATGACGATAATGCTTTCTTGAGATCACTCTTATTACTCTTTTTTGTAAAATAAAAATAGGCTTGGTTGTTGTTTTACAAGCTGTACCCCAAATACCAACACAATAAATCAGATGTGGCACAACAATCGTATTGTACAGCAAATACAATGCCTTGTCAGTCAAAAATTCCCGTACTTTATACAGCACTGCCATAGATTTAGAGATTTTAGTTCTTACAACATTGATATGTTTTTTCCATGTCAATTTATCATCAATAATCACTCCCAAGAACTTTACTTCACTTACTCTATGTATCTCCACATCATCAATTTTGAATAGAAAATCTACAGTTGGCTTTTTTTTTACTAAATATCATATAGTTAGTTTTTTCAATGTTCAATGATAATTTATTTAATTTAAACCAAGTTTGAATTTTTGCAAACTCTAACCTCATTAATTCGAACATATGATTCAGGTCTTTACCAGAACAAAGGAAAGTAGTATCATCTGCAAATAAAACACACTTAGGGATACTAGACACCTTAACTAAATCGTTTACATACAATATGAACAGCTTAGGCCCAAGAACTGAACCCTGTGGTACTCCACATGACACATTGGATAGATGAGATCTAATATCTTCGATCTGTACAAACTGTTTTCTATTTTTTAAGTAACTAGATATCCATTGTATGGCTTGACCTCTAATACCATATTGTTTCAATTTTTCAATCAAAATAGTATGATCAATGGTGTCAAAAGCCTTTTTTAAATCAACAAATAGACTAACACAATATTTCTTTTCATCTATCGCTGTAGTAACCTGTTCCATCAAGTCCATAAGAGCCAGGCATGTTGAATTATTCGATCTGAACCCATACTGATCACTACTCAAGATATTATGTTTATCAATAAAATTGTCCAGTCTGGACACAAATAATTTATCAAGAATTTTGGAGAACTGTGGCAACAGCGATACAGGTCTATAATTATTGACAGTGGCGGCTCGTGGACTTTCCAAAAGGGGGGGCTATAACTCCAAAATAGTATATATCAGTGGCGGGCAGTGCATTTCACACCTAGGCCTTCAGTAGTGCTCCGTCTGAATCAATCCAAGCCTCAATAACTATTTTATGGCTATAAACTTCTACTACAGGTACAGCTGTGACACACATAAAAAAGCATCAAAAATAACCTGATAAAACTGCGATATTATTTAGGAATATAGCAACATTTTACTCACCAAAAATCCTGATTATTTGTTATTACACTGTCTTTAATATTATATTAATACAGTAATTGATAATAAATATTTAATATCCCCAGGTAATAATTTGAGGTCACAGCTTCTGTTATGATCTTGTCTGATATTAGACAGAGTTTTGTGTGAGACAATAAAAAGATGGCAAAAATGCTGAACAGGACACATTAATGTATTATAAAATTATAAAATGAATAAATAAAATTAAATTAAAAGTAAAAATGTTAGTTGAACCTTTGAAATTTTGAGTTTTTTTAAACACAAAGACAATTTACAGACGTATGAAAGGGAAAAAACAAGATATAAAATGAAAGGTAGCAGATGAAAAAAAATCATATTTGCTCCTTCTTAAAACAAAATAAATTCAAACAATCAATTCAAACAATAATTATCTATAAATAATATAACAAAACTCACCAGATTGTGTGGAACAAACTAGCAGTTATTTTGGGACATGCAGAAAGTTGTACCATGATGTGTCACCGCTGAATCAGGCCATTCTTCTTAACACATGAGCTTTCTACTTCACGTTGTTTCCAGCAGCAAACACCGCGGTAAAGTTAGTTTGAAGTTGGACGGAGCAACGCAGCGCTGAAGACACGCTGACACGGAGCTTGAATATCCAACGTCCAACTTGAAACCAACTTCACTGCGGTGCAGCAAACAGTAAACAAAGTCCGTTTTCTCTCTTTCTACCTTTCAGGTCGTGTGACCGGACATTACATCCAATAACACAGCAAGTTTGGACCATTGCAAAACTGTAAAAACCTACTTAGATTCTAAAAAAAAATTAGCGAAAAAGCTTACTGTATTTTAATGGCCAGCCCCAGAGCCTCTGGCCAGCCCGAACCGACTATCAACTTCCGCGCCGCGGGTGTGACGTCACACGTTGACTATCCAATCAAAGCGGGTGAATAGCTGACATTTCTGTGTTGGTTGAATCCTGTGGCTGTGGGCTGACCCTGGGCTGAACAGAATTAGCCCCAATGAGCCGCAATACGAAGGGGCGTGGCAAGATGTCTGTCAATCATTCTGAACCATGAAGGAACAGTGACAAGACGGGGCTGTCAGAATTTAGCCCTTTGGAACGACCCTGGGATTTTTCCCAGGTGGTTTGACACCAGTTTTGTTGTAAATTTAACACAATGTGACATTATTTCTAAAATGTACTAATTTTGAAGTTGTTATTTTTAAGTTGTTTATTTTAAAATATTTATTGTAAATGCCAGGAGGGAGGGCTTAGCCCTCCTAGCCCACTGATACCAGCCGTCACTGATTATTGAATAAACATTTCTCACCATTTTTAAAAATTGGAATCACCTTAGCAATTTTCATTCGTTCTGGGAATATGCCTTTAGAAAATGATAGATTACAGATATATGTAAATGGCTCTATAACGTAACTTATTATCTCTTTCACAACCTTCATATTCATTCCTTCACAATCTTTGGATCTTTTATCCGCAAATAGTCCCACTACCTTCATTATTTCTTCTTTGCTAGTTCCAATCAGAAACATACTATTTGCACAACCGCTGATCAAATAATTTACATTTTTATCCACTTTAGGAATTGACTTTGCAAGATTTGATCCCACATTTGCAAAGTAATTATTAAATCCATTTACAATTTCCGTATCATCATAAATTTCCACATTTTGTATAAAATGTTGTTGCAATCCCATATTACCCTTATGTTTGCTTAATACATTGTTGATTACTCGCCATGTTGCCCTCATATCTCCACTGCATTTTTGTAATAGTTGACTGTAATATTCCCGTTTCTGTTTCCTAATAATCCCTACCAATTTATTTTTGTACTTTTTGTATTTTTCTTCAGCATCTAATGTTCTGGAGGAAGCTTCGAGGAGATAGGGCCTTCTTTGTTGGTGGCCCCGAGTTATGGAATGCTCTGCCTTTACACATTCGACAGGCTCCCTCACTGTCCATTTTTAAAACCCGTTTAAAAACGCATCTATACTCATTGGCCTTCAACCCAACTGAGACTTGATTTTACTTCATTTTTATTGATTTTATCTGTTTAACTTGTCATTTTATTGTATTTTAAAGGGAAATTTTAGTTCACTGTGTATTAGTTTGGTGGTTCTGTTTTTATGCTTTTTTAATCTTGTTTGTAGCTAGTGTCCAGCGCTTTGTTTCAGTTGTGGCTGTGTTAAAGCGCTTTACAAATAAAGTTGATGATGATGATGATTTCAAAAAACATGTATAAAGATGATTCTTTTTTCTACATGCGTTCTTCAATCCACTTGTCATCCAAGGATGATCAACTTTTTTATTCTTTGTGTATATTTTTTGAACACAATGTTTTTTGAATAAAATCTCAAGGATCCTCATAAATTCGTCATAAGATTTGTTTACATCATCGACATATACTTCATCCCATTTTTGTACGTCTAAATCTTCTTTGAAGTTATCCAATGCTTTTTTTGACGTCTTTATTATCGTATTTATTTTTTTTGTTTGATTTGGTATGCTATCATCAATTTTATAAATTGAGAAGATAGGTAAAGATTCAAGATTCAAGAACTTTCATTAACATTGCACCAGTTCTCACTAATACAACGTGATTATGTGTGCACAGTCATCCAGAAGAGGGGTTGAGTGTGTAGAGCTGCTGCTTATCAAAACACATGACATGTTCTTCAGCGCGGCCTCTCTCATCCGTCTCGGGATGAAGGTCAAAGGTGTGAAAACAGGGAAAGAAACCGTGGGGGTTACAGCGTCGGTATTAAAAAAAAAGCATCACATTTTGTCTGCAAGACGCTTGCGCAGTGGGTGAAGCCCCGCTCCTCGTCAATTTTCACTTCAGCTACTTGTCCCAGACAAGTTTCAGGCTTGTTTGTCCATTACTGTCATTGAAAAGACTGTTTAAACGCGGTGTTTTTGTGATTTTGATGGGTGGATTGAGTCTGTTGCTCTGTTGACTGCCGATCGCCATGTGACCAGGTCACGTGTCGCCGGGAGCTGCAGCTCCTTTGAAGGCCCGACCTTTTTTCTTTTAAACGCAGTTTAAGATGTTTCACAGTCCAACCGATTTTACTCACATAATTTCATTTTTGTGAGAAAGGGGATACTAGAGTTTTGTCACGTCAGGGCTCTGGGCTTTCTGATTTGCTGTTTTTGATCCGTTGTTAGACGTCTGTGAATGTTTGGCAGCTCACGGCTGCGCTCACAGGTGACAACAGCGCCTCAATAGCGGTCGATAAGAGGATTGCTGTCGCTGTGATATATTTATCCAGCGCTGCTCACCCCACCTGCTGGTTACATTAGAAGACGCAGTCTTCCTGTAATTTGTACATGTTGGATGTTCCTGTTTTAAACGGGAAACATTTTGAGAATATTGTACACACAGCACCCTTTCATTTGATTTTCACGTATAATCAAATGTTGATGGCAGAACAGTTACACAGATTTAATACTGACATGTCTGTTTTTGATAAGCCTTGACACTTTTATCATCAATTCTGTGCCAAACTAGCTCTCTGTTCCTGTGTTTTTAAACTGCAAGTTTAAAATAACACACAGGAGGCATCTTTTGTCTTGGTTTTTCACAAAAAATCACACAAAACTGGCCAACCTTGATGGTCATCTCACAGGTCGACATCACATGGTGAGACTGCACCCTGTGAGATAAGACCCACGTTACTTGATTTTTCACAGAACATCAGTACAAAGATGGACGTTCAAACAGGTGCATCCTTTGATAGGCACTTAGCTGCAAAGAACGTCCTTCAGGAACCAGGTGAACATCCCCTGGTGTTTTACGACAGGCTCCTCTCTGTTTACATAGGGAATAAAACTGTACCTGGCTTAGAGGAAGATTACCAGTTTAAAAGTCTGTTCACTTTGAATCTGATACCGTTCATAATGAAATGTGTTCGCTTCAATGTTAATTGCGAAGAGAGTACCATGGCAGAAATCAAACAATGTGCTGTGGAATTTTTTGACATGCTCGAACAACGGAAAAAAGCCTTAGTGGTGTGCCCAGGTCAGAAGGTCACATCCCACTCGCAGGAAGTAGACGAGGTTCTCTCTCCTTCAGAGTGCGAGAGGTCACAGGTTTTTCATAATAACAACCAACAGCATGGTGCTACGAGCTGTAAAAGTGACTCTGATCGGTTCATGGGAAGTTCTGCTGCCCCTGCCCCTCAGGTTGATGACCCTGAGATGAGCAGAGAACCACAAAAGGCAGGTGTTCGCTCTCTAGATGAACACAGATGGTTCGGATCGAACCATAAGAGTTCTCACCTAGGTCTCACAGTGGGTGAACTTCGAGGGAAGTTGATGTCTGGGAACCGTGACCCTTTGAAAAATGGTCTGTCCCGACATGTACCCCCGAGAAGCGGCCCTCCTGCCCCTGCCCCTCGGACTGCACAGTTCGAGACATGCAATGAGTCACACATGCTCCAGATTATGGAAACGGCGCATCCGCGCGTGGACGTGACTGAGATTGTGAGTTGTTTGTCAAACGATTTGAATGTTGCAGTGGTTGACCAAGCTGACACAACGTATGACGTTGTCCTTGATGATAACACAAACGACCTTGTTCCACCTGACGAAGAGACGCGCAGCACTGCCTTTTGCAACGACTCAGTGCACACAGTTGACAACATAGTCAACATTGACAAAGATGCTGGCAGCAAACAAATTGCTGATGATCGGCGTCTTGAGAGTCCAGATGCTGACAGCAAACAAATTGCTGAAAATCCGCATCCTGAAGGTCATGAGGCAGACAGCCGTCATGATGCTGACAGCGACGATGATTACACAGACAGAGTCACACGTACACAGAAACGTGTAGAAAAACCTGAATGGTTTCTGTGTAACTTTATAAAAAGGGGGATAGCTAAGAGAGCTTACCTGCCACTCACATTGGAAGGGGTCCTAGAGCAAGAAGCGCTCCTGGTTAGCGGCTCAGACGTGTCTGTCATGTCAGCCGAACTGTTTGAGGGGCTAAGGACCGCCGCTAACGATGTTGACAGGCAAATACCCTTTGTGAAATACACTTATGGTGAGCAACAGGGCCTCGCAAAGACGAGAACGACCCTAATAGCCATGGTTCACATGCAGATTGGCGAGATGTCACTATACCACCCGGTATATGTGTCTGAACTTGACTCACTCCGGGCTCCATTTGTGGTTGGCCAAGATTTTATAAATCGCTTTGAAGCGATTATAAATTATGGCAATCAGACAATGTGGGCCACAGTGAGCAGTCCACTGCCATTCGTGGTACCTCCCCAAGGTCAGGACACTGACTGTCTAACAGCAGGTACCGCTGAGGTAAAAAAGGATTCCCCAACCGAGACCACAAACCCGGTAAGTGATCCTTCATGTACAGGTGAGACAGAGGAGACTCTACAGGTGGACCAGACTCTGGCCCATCACGAGGACCTCCTCTGCGAGCTGACACCTTCAGCACTCACTGAGCACTACCTACCACCGGTAGAGGAAGGTGTGGAGATCCATGGGTCCCACACCGATGACGCTGTACTGCCCTGTGGGACAGGTAATTCGGCAAACAGCCAAGCTTTCAGTGAAGTCTTGGTTCAAGGACATCTGAGCCCACGTAGTGGCAGTCTACAACACGCTGACAGTCACTTGGACTTCATTGTTACTGATTTTGAGGACCCCTCCTCAAACAAAAGGGGGGCAAACTCACATTTCCTACCACAGGTAGAGGACGGTGTAGAGATCCAAGGATCACACACCGTGAACGCTGTGCTGTCCTCTGGGACAGGTAATTCAGTTATCATCCAAGCTTTCAAAGAAACCTTGGTTCAGGAGCATTTGAATCTAGAACTACTCAGAGATGACATAGTTCTTACAGACTCAAAGAGCACCTCTTCATTCATGAAGTGGGAAGACGTACATCACAACGACAGTGACACGCCTGCAACGGCGCCGACAGTTGTGACACACCTGCATTACGCAGAAAGAGGTAAACGTACAGAGATACGTTGGCCGAAACCAATAAGGTTCCTGTACAAGGTTCCCAATAAACTGCGCGAACAGCTTAAACTGAACAATGGCATCCTAACTCGTGCCCATGGACGGACGTCCACACCTGTGCGCGTGGTCCCTCATGACCACAGGGGGGTGATGTTAGGTCATGCCCATGTCAAGGACAAAGATTTCAATAACCCCACAAACGACAAAGTTCTCGCAAACTCACAGACTTCATGGGAAAATAAGGTCGTCCAAACACAGGTTAGTAATTAAACTAATCAGTTTAGACTGTATTTCTGGTGTGTGACACGTTGGAATCTGACGACCAGAGTGAGTTTGACGTAGTGAAACGTTGTTTTTAGTTGCTTGATTGCTACTTTTGTTGTTATTGATTTTGTTATTGTTTTCTGAACACTCCCAGCCAAAAGAGGTTTTGATTGTTGTTAAGTTGAAAACTTAAATGGATTTAACTATGCCAACATGCTGTTCATTTTGTTAAAGATCTCAATCTTTGAAAAGTCATTGTAGATTAATACTACTTAAGGTACTATAATCTACACTGATCTCCCAATCATTTAGATAGAACCGATTCGATCGTTTCTATTCTAGATCTATTCATTTTGATGAGTCTCGCCATAGACTTCAAAATTTATAGGGAATACCAAATCTTGCGTCGTTCGTCTAAAAGACAACAGACATTTAGACCAAACTAGTTTCATTTTTTTATTTTAGTTTAACCTAAACTAAATAATGAATGGAGGAATAGTTTGAATGAAGAGGCCTTCGTTACAGAAGCCCTCCACATTTCTATAGGTATAGATCCCTATTTCTGATTTTTACAGCATTGATCCACCCCTTAATTGGTAATTTTAGCTGATCTAATCCATGATAGCTTACATACCAGGTGCATATAGGTAAGGCTTAATGTAGAATCCCAATCATAAGCCCACCTAAAACCACATAATTGCATGACACATTGAACCAGGGTGGCACCGACTGGAAGCCATCCAGCCTGCAACCTTCGATGTGGGGACCTGCTGATCCAACGTTGGTCTTCAACCTTCATCCAAGGCCCGCCTCCTCTGCTTCAATCGAGGGATCCCCTCTACATGCTGATTAAAAACCATTCTTGCTGATGAAATCAATAACCCCCATCGTTGTGGATTTACCGTTGTGGATTATAAGACTTTGTTTCCAAGGGATCACAGACTCAGTTTTCCATGGGTTAACAGACTATGTTTTCCAAAGGATTGAAAGCTTACCGCAAAGGGATTACCTACGAACAGTATGGGATTTCCAAAAACATTATGGGAATATAATTTTGAACTTTTTTGATTTTTTTTTTCCACTTGCTGGATTGCATAGAGGTCAGAGACATTCGGTGGTATCCTTTCGTGTTGGAACTCATCTCCAAGGACAGGCGATGACTTCCAAAAAGGGGGACTGTAGTGATACACCTAGCCTCTGATATTTTAGGCTTGACCTTCATGTACACCTCTCTGCATCTCTCTGGAACTCTAAGTGTTACACCTTCTTGAGGCCCTCAAGGAGACAAATGGACACTTATATTTTTTACAATTATTATGAATTAATGGACACTAATTAATTAGATTTGAACTTTCTCTTTAATGTGTGTTAATTCAGAATTGATCTACAGTATATTTTGTCATTTTAATGATGATCTGCTATTTTCATGAGCTTTGGCCTTCTGCTGGTTTTATTTCTGCAAAAGCAAGCAAGACTCTGTCGCTAAGGCAGAAGTCAAACTGTTAGCTGTTCAGCTTCCTTCTATGTTTTGTCTGTGACAGTTAGACATAACATTAGCTGTGCTCACAGGCAGGCCATCTGGCCGATTTATGTAAACAGTTTTCCTGGTGTCCGTCAAGAGTCTTTCTGCCTATGGAATTAAACTTCCATCTTTTATTTTGTTAAACCAGCCTGTAGCCTCTAAGAAGGTGGGTCAGATCCCGCCTCCCATATAATGGGCACTTCCTATTTGGAAGTTAGTTTTTGGAAGAGAACTAACTGCCAACTGGTTTCTCTCCTTTGGGGAAAGCTGGAGACGCCCGGTCATTGTGCCAACTAGACCCACGTCTTCAGCAAAGGTTCAAACAGCACGTCAGCTGTGAACCCCTTCGAGTGTCACAGCTCCAAGCGGTGACACTCTTTCTGAAGTTATCTTGAACAAAACCAGAACCAGGCATCACTCTGGGAGGCCGACGCAGACGGTCTCGAGACCGTGGCAAGATGAAAGTGGTCGCCTGTAAAACGCAGCAGCATGCACGTCTGGCTTGACTAATTTACCGGAGTCGAGACAGGATCATCTTCACGAAGGTAAAAGTGTTTCATCACGGTACGGACGTCCAGCCGAAACCGAGCAGAGGGTGCTATCTCTGGTTAACATCTCAAGATAAGATTCAACCATTTCATTTCAATCTTTTATCTTTCCTCCTTAAACTCCTCCTTATGTATGTTTTCATCATGGTAAACTTTAAAGGGGACCACAGATGCAAAAATCACTTTTTAATGTTTTTTTTTACTCAACTTTGGGTATTAACTTCATAAAAAAACAGTCCTTGTGCCAAAAAAATGCACCCAGTGGTTTATTTACTCTAAGTAGATTTATTTATTTTTGATAAATACACCAGGATTCACACTTCCTGCAGTTATTGACGTCACAGGCCGTAGCCAATCACCTCAAACCTGAGTCCAGCCCCTCACCTAGCAACCCCTGGTTAGGCTCAACCCACTTCTGTATTAAACACATGACTGTTGTTTTTCATGATTTCATCTCATCTTTTGTTTATATGTTCTTAATTTCATGTGTACAGCACTTTGTTGCAGCTGTGTTTTTTTTAAATGGCTTTATAAATAAAGTATAATTGTTATTTTTATGTTTTAGTTCAATTTTTAGTGTATTTGCGATCGCTGCCAACGCGCAGCCGGCAAAAATTAAACGAGCGGACCCCCGGCTTAGGGACCGGTTGCGACGGGACCCTCTTCCGGCGCGATGGAGCGGAGCTTCAACTGTACAGCCTCATTTCAGCCTCGCAGCAGCCTCGCAGCAGCGAGGACCTTCTCCTTACAGATTAATTTACGGGAGACACTTGGTAAACTTTGTGTTGTCTTGACTGGAACAGCGATAACTCCCAAAATCTCCGCGTGCAACGAGCGGAGCTGGCGAAAACCGGAAGAGGAACAAGCTAACATTAGCTTCGGATTCGGCAGGTCTCATGCTAAAAGGAGCAGCAAATTGCGGCGCGCTCAGACGGGTTTCGGTAAGTTATCTTAAGCTAGCACTAACAGTAAGTCAAATGAGTAATAAAAAAAGAGCTAATTTTAAAACAACAACACATTACAGATACTGGCTGTTACAGAGGGCGTGAACAGATCGTTGAAGGGCGTGGACTTCAAGAAACCGGTCGTTCAAAACGAAAGTTAAAAATGGCAGAATTAAAAAGGGTATAATTGATTATCTAAGAATTATTTTGTGTATTAAAATGAATTAATATTGTCAAGATAGCACACAGAAATAACATAAAAATTTTAAATACCTATATGTGGTCTCCTTTAAGTAATGTGCCAACAGAAAGGTCCAACTGTCTGTTTGTTTTAATTTGAATTCTTGTCAACGTAGTTATTAAATCAGAGCTAATATCGATACAAATGTTTAATGTAATTTTTGTGATAGTTTCAATAAAAGGTCTATTTTCTGGTAGACCAATATAAATTGAAGTTTCCTGTGAAATTACATTTCTGGCTAATCACATCGTTAGATTTGTTGATTTAATCTGAAAAAGTTGAGACCCCGTTTAACTGATGGTATGTTTGAGACAGTCTAAAACCTGCTCAAATCTATCATCTAATCTATAGGTAAGTCAGTAAACTGACCTCGTTCGTGTTTAATTACACAAACGGCCTATAGATTTCCTTTACATATTCCCCACAGTTCTTGTTAAATCCTGTCTCCCGTCTCTGCTCCCTATCATCACTAATATCATCCACTTCTCCCTAACCTCTGGCATTGTCCACAGCCTTCAAATCTGCTGCCATCACCCTCATCATCAAGAAACCAGGTCTTGACTTCACCAACTTCAGTAAACTTCGTCCGATCTCCAATCTGCCCTTTATCTCCAAGATCCTTGAAAAAAACTGTTGCTAGTCAACTTCACTCTCACCTGTCCAACAACAACATTTATGAAGAGTTTCAATCTGGATTTTGCTCCCACCATAGCACCGAAACAGCTCTAATAAAAATTACTAACGACCTTCTTCTTGCTGCTGACTCTGGTCTTCTGTCCATACTCATTCTACTTGATCTTAGTTCTGCCTTCGACACCATCTGTCATTCTATCCTCCTCAACAGACTAACCTCCATTGGCATCTCAGGTACCCCGTTAGACTGGTTCACCTCCTATCTCTCTGACCGCACTCAATTCATTCAGCTTAAATCCTTCCGTTCCCAGTCTTCCCCTGTCTCCACGGGTGTCCCCCAAGGCTCTGTCCTCGGACCCCTCCTCTTCATCATTTACCTCCTTCCTCTAGGCCACATCTTCCGCAAACACGGCGTCCATTTCCACTGCTATGCTGATGACATGCAGCTCTACTTGTCATCAAAACCTAACTCCACCCACCCTCCATCCTCACCGACTGTCTCAACAAGCTAAATCACTGGTTTTCTAACAATTTCCTTAAACTAAACGGCAACAAAACAGAAGTCATTCTCGTCTGTACCAAAAACTCTATTTCAAAATCAGAACATCTTCTCGTCCCCCTTAACAACTCTCTGCTACCCCCCTCCCCTCAGGTCAAGAGCCTCTGTGTCATCCTCGACACCACTCTTTCCTTCACTTCACACATCAACAATATTACACGTTCTGCCTATTTCCACCTCCATAATATTAACCGTCTCCGTCCTTCTCTCACACCCCGCTCCACAGCCATCCTGGTGCACAGTCTTGTGACTTCCCGTATTGACTACTGCAACTCCCTTCTCTACGGCCTCCCCAACAAATCTCTCCACAAGTTACAGATGGTCCAGAACTCAGCTGCCCGTGTCATCACTCAAACCTCCTACTATAACCACATCACTCCTGTCCTGCAGCAGCTCCACTGGCTCCCGGTTAAATCACGCATCATCTTCAAAATTCTACTCCTCACGTTCAAAGCTATCCACAACCTTGCCCCTCCTTATCTATCTGACCTCCTCCAAATCCCCATCCCATCACGCTCTCTCAGATCCTCCTCTTCGCTACATCTCCATGTACCCTCTGCCCGCCTCTCCACCATGGGGAGCAGGGCCTTCACCTGCTCTGCCCCTCACCTCTGGAACGCCCTACCGCCAGACCTTCGAAACACCACCTCCCTTTCTCTGTTCAAGACTGCCCTGAAAACCCATCTCTTTAGACTAGCTTATCACTAACTTTACTAAATGTATTTTTATCTTCCATTTTATATCCTTTATGTATTTTATATTTCAATTTGTCGCTGATAATGTTTGCTCTGTATTGCACTGTGTTGGTTTGTTAAGTGTCCTTGGGTGTCCTGAAAGGCGCTTTTAAATAAAATTATTATTATTATTATTATTATTATTATTATTATTATTGTTATTATTATTATTATTGTTTTTTCTGCCACTCCAGATTTCCTCATGCAATACCACACCTCCTCTCTTGGCACCCTGTCATATGCTTTTTCTAAATCCACAAACACACAATGAAGTTCTTTCTGACCCTCTCTGTACTTCTCCATCAACATCCTCAAATCAAAGATGGCATCTGTGGTGCTCTTTCTTAGCATGAAACCATACTGCTGCTCACAGATAGTCACCTCTTTTCTAAGTCTTGCTTCCACAACTGTCTCCCAGACCTTCATCGTGTGGCTCATCAACTTAATTCCCCTGTAGATGCTACGACTCTGAACATCACCCTTGTTCTTAAAAATAGGCACCAGCACACTTCTTCTCCATTCCTCAGGCATTTTCTCACCCTCAAATATTCCATTAAATATTTGAGTCAAAAACCTCACTGCCATCTCTCCAAGACATTTGCAAACCTCCACTGGTATGTCATCAGGTCCGACTGCCTTCCCCTTCTTCATTCTTTTCAGAGCTTTCTGGACTTCACACTCACTAATCTTTCCCACTTCCTGGTCCACAGTTTCTATGACCTCCACTCTTCTTTCTCTTTCATTCTCTTAGAATAGAATAGAATAGAATATATCTTTATTGGCATCGTCATTGCACCGGGGCACAAAAACATCGCAATTGACGCACACTCGTCCTTAACATAGGGGCGAGTGCGCGCAGCCGCGGCAGTACCGTAAAAACCGCTGTAATATACGCAGTTTTTTTGCTCATTTGAATGTCCTGCGTATTAAACACCGAAGCGTATGATTTATGGATTTTTTCCCATATTTTTAGACCCATTTTTCGCTCTGATTTCTCCGTTTTACATTTTGGGCAAAAAGGGTGCAGTGCCAGTTTTGGCCGCTATGGGCGCTCTAGGCAGCAGCAGAGGACTCAGAGAGTGAAGAGGAAGAGGGCTACTTCCAGACGTTTCTAGCCAAGTAGCTGCTCATGTGTTTGAAAAAAGCCTCCTTTGGTCGGACTGACTCTGTCGCTGCTCGCCCTGGCTGTGGATGTAGCTGTTTTTGTTAGCAAGATACCGTAACTTATAAACAACACCGCGGATTTTAAAATCCAGCTGTTTTCACATTTGGTTGAGCTCAGGGGACTGTCTACGGTACTATAAAGTCAGGTAAGATTTTTTTTAAGCGTTTATTTAGCTAAATTTAAAGAAACAAAGCGTCCGGTCCGCCCCAGACCGCCTGCCTAAAATTTGGCGAACTTTTTTTTTTTAATCCAGCTGATTTGAACATTTTGTTAAACTCAGGAGTACGTCTACTATAAAGTCAGCTGAGAAATATATTTTTTAAGCGTTTATTTAGCTAATTTTAAATAAACAAAGCGTCCGGTCCGACCCGGACCGCCTGCCTAAAATTCGGCGAACTTTTTTTTTTTTTTATCCAGCTGATTTAAACATTTCGTTAAACTCAGGAGTACGTCTACTATAAAGTCAGCTAAGAAATATTTTTTTTCTCGCAAAGAAATAATTTGTTTTTACCGTGTTTCTTTGTGAAGTTCTTCGTACTGGCTTGGTCCTGTCGCCGCCATCTTGATCAGGAAGCTGACGCGTCGCGTGGCGATGACAAGTATTGCGTATTGTGTACAATTTTTTCTTGTTTATTGTTAATAATTTGACAAAGCGTATTAAACACCAGAGCGTATAATCCTCTGGCGTTTACGGTAATTAAACCGCGCCGCCACAATCTTAGATATGGAAAAAAGGAAGGTAACATGAGGTTACCTTCATTCATTAGCTCTTCAAAGTAATCATTCCATCTTCCCATCACACTCTCTTCACTTGTTAGAACATTACCATTCTCATCTTTAATAAGCCTAACCTGCTGCACATCCTTTCCAGCCTGATCCCTCTGTCTTGCCAATCGGTACAAGTCTTTCTCGCCCTCTTTAGTGTCCAGTCTCCCATACAACTCATCGTACGCCCTCTGCTTTGCCTTAGCTACTTCCCTATTTGCTCTATGTCCCATCCCCTTATATTACTGTCTCCTCTCTTCAGTCCTCTCACTGTCATATTTCTTCTGGGCTAATCTCTTTCTTTGAATGGCATCCTGCACTTCTTTATTCTACCAACAGGTTTCCTTATCATCCATTCTCTGTCCAGATGACACACCAAGTACCTTCCTTCCTGTCTCTCTAATTATTGTTGCTATAGTAGCCCGGTCAATTGGAAGCTCTTTCTTACCACCCAGAGCCTTAAACAGCTTGTCTTTTTCTTTTCTTCACAACAACAGTCATTCTATCACAACCATCCGATGCTGTCTGGCCACGCTCTCCCCTTCCACAACCTTACAGTCTCCAATCTCCCTCAGGTTTCCTCTTCTATACAGAATGTATTCGACCTGCATACTCCTTCCTCCACTCTTATAGGTCACTCAATGTTCCTCCCTCTTTTGGAAATGGGTATTGACTATAGCCATTTCCATTCTCTTGGCAAAATCCACCATCATCTGTTCTTCCTGGTTTCTTTCCTTGACATCAAACCTACCCATCACTTCCTCATCCCCTCTGTTTGCTTCACCAACTTGTCCATTCAGGTCTGCTCCAATCACCACTCTATATCACTTCATCCAGATCTTTCCCAAATGTATCTTTCTCCTCCCCATCACATCCAAGCTGTGGAGCATAACCACTTACTATGTTTAGCATCAGATATTCTACTTACGGTATGCCTTCAGGCACATCACCCTATCTGACACTCTCTTCACATCTACTACATTCATTGCCAACTCCTCCTTCAGGACCACCCCTACTCCATTTCTCTTTCTATCCACACCATGGTAAAACAGTTTGAACCCTGCTCCAATGCTGTGAGCCTTGCTGCCCTTCCACTTGGTCTCTTGGACACATAAAAAATCTACCTTTCTTCTCTGCATCATGTCAGCCAGCTCTATACCTTTGCTTGTCATTGTCCCTACATTTAGAGTTGCAACCCTCAGTCCTACATTCTTCACTTTCCTCCTCTCCCTCTGTCCCCTGACACGTTTCCCTCCTCGGGGTCTTCGACTAACAGTAGCACAGTTTCCGCCGTCACCCTGTTTGTCAACAGCACCGGTGGCGGACGTTGTTAACCCAGGCCTCGACCGATCCGGTATGGTTTCACTTTGATGAACTCGCATTATGGTTTTGGCAAAAGTGTTTTACATCGGATGCCATTCCTGACACAACCCTCGCCATTTACCCGGGCTTGGGACCTGCCCAAGAGATACACTGGCTTATGCTCCCTAGTGGCTGGTTTAGTACAGAGAATCTAACTAATAAAGAAAACATAGGATGTGAAACAATGTTACAGAGAAATATTGAATTGATTCATAATGATGAAGAATATGATGATTTTATTAATATTAAATTTTTGTTGTTAGAATTAAATAAAGCAATGAAGAATTCAAATAAATCAACTCCTGGTAATGATCAAATTACTTATAGTATGTTAAACAAATCTTAGTGATATGAGTAAAAAAAATACTAAAATTGTATAATAAGGTGTGGGAGGAAGGGATATTACCTGATAAATGGAAAGGAGCAATTATTATTCCTATTTGTAAACCTGGTAAAGATCCTAATTCATCTGAAAGCTATAGACCAATAGCTTTAACAGCATGTTTGGGTAAAATTATGGAAAAAATGGTAAATACTCATACTCGATTAATTTACTTGTTAGAATCTAAGGAGAAAATTAAAGCTTATCAATTTGGATTTAGAAAAGGCAAAAGTACAATAGATCCTGCAATATGTCTGGAGCATGAAATTAGACAGGCCCATATTAACAAAGAGAGTGTGATATCAGTCTTCTTGGATGTGGAAAAGGCTTATGACATGTTGTGGAAAGAAGGGCTGTTGATTAAAATGAAACAGATAGGTATAAGGGGTAGAATATATAGGTGAATAAAAAATACTGTAAGAAATATCAGAGTAAAAATAGGAGGGGAAATAAGTTCAAAGTATCAAGTTGAACATGGTACTCCCCAAGGCAGTATAATAAGTCCTATATTATTTATTATAATGATTAATGATATGTTAAATAATATAGATAAATATTTTGGTGTTTCATTATTTGCAGATGACGGTATTATTAGGGGGAAAATATAGCATTTATAAATAGGATAATACAAGAGGCATTAAATAGGGTAGAAGCTTGGGCGTTCGAATGGGGATTTATATTCTCGACATCCAAATCTAAATTTGTTGTTTTCACAAATAAAAATGTAAATAATGCAACCCTTACACTGTATGGGGATGTTATAGAAAAGGTAGATCAGATTAATTGGATATTTGGTTTGATAAGAAACTAACATGGAAGATAGATAAAATAGTTGGGCAAAGCAAAACATTTTTAAATATAATGAGATGTTTGAGAGGCAAAGAGTGAAGAGCTGATAGGACAGCCTTAAAAACAATTTATGTTGGACTAATTAGATCAATTTTTGATTATGGATGTATATTATACAACTCAGCTTCAAGTAATCTATTAAAAGCAGTAGATGGAATACAATATCAGGTATTATGACTCTGCTGTGGAGCAATGAAGACAACTCCAGTTTCAGCTCTACAAGTTGAGATGGGTGAGCTACCACTGGAACTTAGGAGAGAACAACTAGCCATGAATTATTGGGCAAATATTAAGGGACATAATGAAGCGCACCCTCCACAAGGTTGCACCGAGGGACTGAGAGAAACGCAATTTCGGTCCTGTGTATGCCCTGTACATATTGCAGTTCTGACAATAAAGTTGACTTTGACTTTGACAAGTTATGTTGCAACCCTGTCATGAAAAATATTTTTTTTTTTATAGTTTTGGATGGATAATTACAAATAAAGTTAAAGATGCTGAAATAGAGAACTTTCTAATAAGTCCTGTGGTTGTTAATCCTGTTATTCCATCATGGATAGTTGGACAGGCTGAAGATTTAAATTTACTGGAAAGAGGGAGACAGATACAAAAGAAGGAGGTGGAAAGCTATATAAGAGTCAGAGTCAGAGAGTCTTTATTGTCATTTGCACCGCATGTGGTACATGTGATGAAAACGAGATTATGTACACGGGGTCCCAGTTACATCCAACAACAAATGCAAGAGAAAAACAGTAATAACATCTAGAATTAACTAAGAAAAACATCAACTAGTAATACACTAAGCCTAATATAGTGGGAATAAACAGCAGCACGAACATGAGTTTGTATGAGCAGATGGTCACAGATGAACACAGATGAACACAGCAACAAGAAAACAGATCAGCATCAGCATGATGTGATATTTTGCAGTGTTTATTTTTTATTTTATTTTTATTTATTCATGAGTCTAACAGCCTCAGGGTAGAAGCTGTTCCTCAGTCTAGTGGTTCTACATTTGATGCTCCTCAACCTCCGTCCTGAGGGGAGTGGGGCAAAGAGTGAGTGTGCTGGGTGAGTGAGGTCTTTCATGATGCAGGTGGCTCTTTTCCTGCATCTGGAGGTGTAAATGTCTGTGATGGTGGGGAGACTGACTCCAACAGACTTCTGTGCAGCCTTCACCACTCTCTGTAGAATCTTCTTCTTCTTCTTCTTTCGGCTTTTCCCTTTTCAGGGGTCGCCACAGCGAGTCATCCTCCTCCACCTCACTCTGTCCTCTGCATCGTCTGTCCTCACTCCAACTACCTCCATGTCCTCTCTAACTGCATCCATATATCTCCTCTTTGGTCTCCCTCTTTGTCTTTTTCCTGGCAGCTGCATTTCTAACATCCTTCTACCAATATAACCACTGTCCCTCCTCTGGACATGTCCAAACCATCTCAGTCTGGCCTCCCTAACTTTATCTCCCAGTTGTTCAACATGTGCTGTACCTCTGATGATATCATTCCTGATCTTATCCATCCTTGTCACTCCTAAGGAGAACCTCAGCATCTTCATTTCTGCCACTTCCAGTTCTTTCTCCTGTCTTTTTGTCAATGCCACTGTCTCCAGACCATACAACATAGCTGGTCTCACCACTGTCTTGTAAACTTTTCCTTTGACCTTTGCTGACACCTTTTTGTCACAAATCACTCCTGAAACTTTTCTCCATCCGCTCCATCCTGCCTGGACTCTCTTTTTCACCTCTTTACCACATTCCCCATTTTCCTGGACAGTGGACCCCAAGTACTTGAAGTCTTGCACCTTTGTGACCTCTGCTCCTTGTAGCCTCACTGTTCCACTGGCCTCCCTCTCATTCACACACAGGTACTCTGTCTTACTACGGCTGACTTTCATTCCTCTTCTTTCAAGAGCATACCTCCACCTCTCCAAGTTCTCTTCCACTTGTTCCCTGTTCTCACCACAGATCACAATGTCATCTGCAAACATCATAGTCCATGGGGATTCCTGCCTGACCTCATCTGTTAGTCGGTCCATCACCAGAGCAAACAAGAAGGGGCTCAGAGCCGATCCTTGATGCAATCCCACCTCCACCTTGAAGCTATCTGTCACTCCCACAGCACATCTCACCACTGTCCTGCTGTCTTCATACATGTCCTGTACCAGTCTAACATACTTTTCTGCCACTCCAGATTTCCTCATGCAATACCACACCTCTTCTCTTGGTACCCTGTCATATGCTTTTTCTAAATCCACAAACACACAATGGAGTTCTTTCTGACCCTCTCTGTACTTCTCTATCAACATCCTCAAAGCAAAGATGGCATCTGTGGTGCTCTTTCTTGGCATGAAACCATACTGCTGCTCACAGATAGTCACATCTTGTCTAAGTCTTGCTTCCACAACTCTCTCCCAGATCTTCATTGTGTGGCTCATCAACTTAATTCCCCTGTAGTTGCTACAACTCTGTACATCACCCTTGTTCTTAAAAATGGGAACCAGCACACTTCTTCTCCATTCTTCAGGCATTTTCTCACCCTCAAATATTCCATTAAATATTTGAGTCAAAAACCTCACTGCCATCTCTCCAAGACATTTCCAAACCTCCACTGGTATGTCATCAGGTCCTACTGCCTTCCCCTTCTTCATTCTTTTCAGAGCTTTCCGGACTTCACCCTCACTAATCTTTCCCACTTCCTGGTCCACAGTTTCTATGACCTCCACTCTTCTTTCTCTTTCATTCTCTTCATTCATTAGCTCCTCAAAGTAATCCTTCCATCTTCCCATCACACTCTCCTCACTTGTTAGAACATTCCCATTCCCATCTTTAATAAGCCTAACCTGCTGCACATCCTTTCCAGCCTGATCCCTCTGTCTTGCCAATCGGTACAAGTCCTTCTCGCCCTCTTTAGTGTCCAGTCTCCCATATAACTCATTGTACGCCCTCTGCTTTGCCTTAGCTACACTCTCTGTAGAATAAGAAGTGAATATTCAGAATATATACAGATGTATACAGATGCTTCAAAAATGATTAATGATAAAGTAGGTATATCATTTATAATTCCAGATTTAAATAGTATGAGAAATAATAGTATGAGAAATAAAAGAATAACAGATAAATTGTCAGTATATACAGGTGAATTAATGGCAATTCAAATGGCTTTAGAATGGGTCGAGAGAGAGAGAGAGAGAGAGAGAGAGAGAGAGAGAGAGAGTTTTTGTTTCAGAAAAAATTAATATAATGTAGATGTAGACCTAAATAAACATATATAAATTTAAGGAATAGCCCTGTATTTATTGGGGTATAATTGACAATATTGTCAATTAAATATTGACAATTTCTTGTCATTCTGGTAATTGTAACATAAAGCTGGGGCCTGACCGACTGCTAGCCAACTTCTAGCAAACCTGATGTTGATATAATGAATAAACATGCTAACCCTTGTAGCTTACTGTAAATGTTTAATAATTGTGATCCATTAAAAAGGATGGGTACACAAATCATGTTGGACTGTGTTTTATGCTTCTGGAAACAGTTTCCAACAGCTGATTTGTCCTCTGTTGGTCACCATACTCAGCTCATTGACAGCAACAGTTATGAGGAGTGGCCCTCTGCACTACATACAACCAGAGAAAATCCCACTAGGGATTTAAACCATAGGGACAATAGTACTACGACTGGGGTGATTTTGACTCAGACTTTTTTTTTTTTAAGTCCAAAATTACGTCCTCGTTAGCTTTCCTCATTTTTCGGTGTTGAACTAGCCTGGCCCTCGCCTTCCTACGCAGCTCCGCTCAATTCTATTTCCCTTCACTGCTCCGTCTGGGACTTCTCCCATAGAGAAGGATTTCTCCGGTAGATTTTTGACCGGACCAATCAGAGAACAGAAGGGGCAGAGTTTTTGGCCCCTAACCCATGCCCCCACCTGTCCCAGCGCGCAGCCAGCGCGCATTCGCATGTTCTCATTCAAAGCGATGCAGGACTGTTTTATATGTGCCACAAATGTATTAATTTACCCTTCTTAATCCCTTATCTGGAGTTTTCTTTTGTTTTTTTGCCAAAAGTCAAGTGATCGCTCCCTCCTCCTCCTCCTCCTCTCCCTCCGCTGAGTGCAATGATGAGGAAATGCCTCAGGTTGTCACGAGAGAATTAAACTAGGGTTTTACGTTGCTGCCCGAGTCCCTGCAGATTTTTTGGTCTTCTGGACCAGCGCTCCATGGTTTTATTTTATTTTTTAGAACGTTTTATTAACATATAAACACAGAATATGCAGCGGCAGCGAGAGGCGTGTGGAGGAGGCGTAGCAGGAGGCGGAGCTGATGATGATCTCAAGTTCACCAGAGCACGGGAAGCAGACCATATATGGCTCTGAGGGGGAGGGAGCAGAATGCTTTCCCTGTTCAAAATTTTTCTAAGATCCAATGGTTTTGTTCCTCAGGCAGAGGCCACGCCTCCAGCAAGAATCGTTTCTCAATGGAGAAACTCCAGACCCTAGTACGAAGCGAAGTGAAGGACAAGGGTCTGGTTTTAACCAGGCTAGTGTTGAACTACAATTACCAGCAATTATAGTTTATTTTCATCAACTGATCGTAACAGGATATAATAAATCATATTAACAATAGAAGAATTAAGTTTAGAGGTGCTTCTCAGACATGTGCAATAGCAGTCCTTGTGGTTGGCTCGGTGAAATTGGAACCAAAGAATTGTACTAGCAGGACAAAACCATCAATCACTGTTGGCTCAGACCTTTCTGGAATACTGAACATGAGTCTGAAATGTTTGTTTGCACTGCAAAACTATGAAATGTTGTAGCAAAAAGATATTTTATCCATTTTATAAGCTACTGACAGAATCCCATCTTGCTAAAAACTGTAAATTTAAATTCATTCATGTCTCAGCTAATTGAGAAAGTGTTTTTTCTGCCAGCTGGAAAACCATTAAAGGGCTTCTAAGACTTTGTTACAAAGGGCATTTACAAGTATTTATGTTATAATGCTTCTTATGTATAATCCATGTCCACAGAGTAAACATGGAGAGCTGATGCAGGTAGAACAACCTCACATCAATGTGAAGAAGATGAAGGAGA
>JBBPBX010022812.1:30310-41068 GCA_038048925.1 Garcialebias charrua | reverse complement strand
CCTCACCTCCTTCTACAGGTGTGCAGTGGAGAGCATCCTGTGCTCCAGCATCAACGTGTGGCATGGAGGCTGCACAGCTGCAGAAAGAAAAGGCTCTGCAGAGAGTGGTGAAGGCTGCACAGAAGATGTTGGAGTCAGTCTCCCCACCATCACAGACATCTACACCTCCAGATGCAGGGAGAGGGCCACCTGCATCATGAAAGACCCCACTCACCCAGCACACACAGTCTTTGCCCCGCTCCTCTCAGGACGGAGGTTAAGGAGCATGAAATGTAGAACCATTAGACAGAGGAACAGCTTCTACCCTGAGGCTGTTAGACTCATGAATAAATAAATAATAAGAATAAATACTGCAAAATATCACATCATGTTGATGCTGATCTGTTTTCTTGTTGTTGTGTGTTCATTTGTGACCATCTGCTCATACAGACTCAGGTTCGTGCTGCTGTTTATAATGATGTTTTTCTATTACATTAGTGATTAGTGTATTTCTAGTTGATGTTTTTCTTAGTTATATCCTAGATATTATTACTGTTTTTCTCTTACATTTTGTTGTTGGATGTAACTGGGACCATGTGTACATAATCTCGTTTCATCACATGTACCACATGTGGTGCAAATGACAATATTCTGACTGTGATTCTGATAAAAGTTGCAGGACTAGCTGAAAACATGTAAAAATATGAAAAAGTTACAAAACAATTCTCAGTTTTCACCAAATGCACGTCACTTCTATTTTCATCTTACCTGCATCACTGCAGTTTGACCGTGATGACGTAACGACGCTCTTTGGGGAAGGGTAGGGGCTGTCTGCTCACTCCGCTTTGAGGTGAAAAATGAAACATAAGAGCAAATTTAGCACAAAAATCACGGTGAAAACATTAAAACCTCTCTTTATGTTACAATACAGCGTTCACAGCTTGTCACGCTGCAGTGGTCAAGTTAAATGTTAACGCTTCTTCTTCTTTCGGCTTTTCCCTTTTCAGGGGTCGCCACAGCGAGTCATCCTCCTCCACCTCACTCTGTCCTCTGAATCCTCTGTCCTCACTCCAACTACCTTCATGTCCTCGCTAACTGCATCCATATATCTCCTCTTTGTCTTTTTCCTGCAGCTTCATGTCTAACATCCTTCTACTAATATACCCACTGTCCCTCCTCTGGACATGTCCAAACCATTGTCCCTCCTCTGGACATGTCCAAACCACTGTCCCTCCTCTGGACATGTCCAAACCACTGTCTCTCTGACTGTCCACCTGCTGAGTGTCTCTCTGACTGTCCTCCTGCCGAGTGTCTCTCTGACTGTCCACCTGCTGAATGTCTCTCTGACTGTCCACCTGCTGAGTGTCTCTCTGACTGTCCTCCTGCTGAGTGTCTCTCTGACTGTCCTCCTGCTGAGTATCTCTCTGACTGTTCACCTGCTGAATGTCTCTCTGACTGTCCACCTGCTGAATGTCTCTCTAACTGTCCACCTGCTGAGTGTCTCTCTGACTGTCCACCTACTGAATGTCTCTCTGACTGTCCTCCTGCTGAATGTCTCTCTGACTGTCCACCTGCTGAATGTCTCTCTGACTGTCCACCTGCTGAATGTCTCTCTGACTGTCCACCTGCTGAATGTCTCTCTGACTGTCCTCCTGCTGAGTGTCTCTCTGACTGTCTACCTGCTGAATGTCTCTCTGACTGTCCACCTGCTGAGTGTCTCTCTGACTGTCCTCCTGCCGAGTGTCTCTCTGACTGTCTACCTGCTGAATGTCTCTCTGACCGTCTACCTGCTGAATGTCTCTCTGACTGTCCACCTGTTGAGTGTCTCTCTGACTGTCTACCTGCTGAGTGTCTCTCTGACTGTCCACCTGCTGAGTGTCTCTCTAACTGTCCACCTGCTGAATGTCTCTCTGACTGTTCACCTGCTGAATGTCTCTCTGACTGTCCTCCTGCTGAGTGTCTCTTTGACTGTCTACCTGCTGAATGTCTCTCTGACTGTCCACCTGCTGAGTGTCTCTCTGACTGTCCTCCTGCTGAGTGTCTCTCTGACTGTCTACCTGCTGAATGTCTCTCTGACTGTCTACCTGCTGAATGTCTCTCTGACTGTCCAGATGGACATAGACATGTAAATATAACATGTTCAACTGAAATTGTGTGTTTGTGTGTGTGACTGTTTTATGGTTTTTAAGGACAGTGTTTTATCAGGACTGTAATGAACTGCCATCTGATTGATTGTCTGATTGTTTATAGCGTATGACTAGCCTGGCCCTCGCCATACCTGCACAGCTCCGCTCAATTCTATTTCCCTTCACTGCTGGGTCTGGGATTTGTCCCATAGACAACGATTCCTCCGGTCGATTTTTGACCGGACCAATCAGAGAACAGAAGGCGGATTGGCAGATTAACAGACCAATCAGAGAACAGAAGGCGGAGTTTTGAACGACGTCGACTGACGTCGTCAGTTAAAATGGCTGCCACCACGAAGGAATTTTCCAGAAAACAAGGTAAAAAACTATTATTTCTTTCCTGAGAAAAACTATATTTCTTAGCTGACGTTTTATCAGAAGTGTTTCTGAGCTTAACAGTTCCTAAATCAATTCACGAAATGGTCAAATCTGCTGGATTTAAATAGTTTCGGTTTCACATTTTCCAAACAGCCTCAGGGTGCGCTACGAAAATAAATGATAAAAAATCGAATTTTATCTCAAATGTTTCATCAAGGCCAACAGTCAGTAAATTAGAGCCATATAATTACACACTGGTAGCAGAAAAAATATCCACCAAGTGGTTTCTGAGCTTTTTATCTGAATAGCCTGGACCTTGCCAGGCTAAGCTAACAAAACTACGCCTTCTGTTCTCTGATTGGTCCGGTCAAAAATAGACCGGAGAAATCGTTTTCAATGGGAGGAATGCCAGACCCTAGTACGAAGCAAAGTGAAGGACAGGGTTTGGTTTTAACCAGACTAGCGTATGACTGTCCTAACAAACAACTGTCCATAAAAAAACCACAATACACTCCCATACACACACAATTGAACAATAAGGTTGATGAATCCACACGTAGCAAGTATATCTGTTTAGGAACACAAGAACTAAAATGTACCTTGGTACTCGTGTTTAATGGAAGTTGATCGCTCTTCTGGCTACCTGCGATCTCCTGACTCTGGACGTGTTCACGTCATCTGGAACAGATCATTTATACTTATATTTAGAGGAAATTCTACATTTTGATGATAGCTGCTGTCACATGTAAACCAATAAACATTACATGATTGTTTTTGGCCAAAGTATCCATCTCACATAAAGGAAAGATGGATGGACATAGTATTTACAAAACTCCTCTCATGATGGGTGGACTAAGATGAAATTAAAATTAGCTGAATGAAAGAAAACTATAAATTTAAAAACTGTGACTAATAATATTGAAGTCATACATAACAATCCCTGCATTATTTATAAAATTGATATCTATGTCATATACATACACACAAATATACATATATACATGTATATAAGCATATCATATATGCATATTCATATACAGTGTATATACATATATGCATATACATGTATACTGTATATGCATATACATATACTGTACAGATAGACATATACATGTAAATATAACATGTTCAACTGAAATTGTGTGCGTTTGTGTGTGTGACTGTTTTGTGGTTTTTATGGACATTGTCATATGCTATAAACAGACAAGCAGATTACAGTTCATTACTGTCCTGACAAAACACTGTCCTTAGAAACCACAAAACAGTCACACACACAAACACACACACAATTTCAGTTTATCATGTTTTTAAGAAAGCAAGATGTTTGATGGATAGATGGATGATATTTGATGGATGGATACATGGATGGATGGATGGATGTTTGATGGATGGATGGATGGATGCATGCATGGATGGATAAAAGGTGGACATCAGTCAGTAAAGACTCCATCTGTCTGCGTTCAGCAAGGCTGGATGTTTGATGGATGGATGGATGTATGGATGGATGTTTGATAGATGGATGTATGTATGGATGGATAAAGCGTGGACCTCAGTCAGTAAAGAATCCATCTGTCTGGTTTCAAGAAGGCCGGATGTTTGATAGATGGATGGATAGATAGATGGATGGATGTTTGATAGATGAATGATGGATGGATGTTTGATGGATGGATGGATGTTTGATGGATGGATGGATAAAGTGTGGACCTCAGTCAATAAAGAATCCATATGTCTGGGTTCAGGAAGGCAGGATGTTTGATGATGGATGGATGATGTTTGATGGATGGATGCATGGATGGATGGATGTGTGGATGTTTGATGGATGGATGGATGGATGAATGGATGGATAAAGCATGGACCTCAGTCAGTAAAGAATCCATCTGTCTGGGTTCAGCAAGGCAGGATGTTTGATGGATGGATGGATGTTTGATGGATGGATAGATGTTTGATGGATGGATGGATGGATGTTTGATGGATGTTTGAGATGTTTGATGGATAGATGGATGGATGGATGTTTGATGCATGGATGTATGGATGGATGGATGTTTGATGGATGGATGGATGGATAAAGTGTGGACCTCAGTCAGTAAATCCATCTGTCTGGGTTCAGGAAGGTAGGATGTTTGATGGATAGATGTATGGATGTTTGATGGATGGATGATGGATGTATGGATGTTTGATAGATGGATGTTTGATGGATGGATGGATGTTTGATAGATGGATGGATAAAGCGTGGACCTCAGTCAGTAAAGAATCCATATGTCTGGGTTAAGGAAGGCAGGATGTTTGATGGATGATGGATGTTTGATGGATAGATGTTTGATAGATGGATGGATGCATGGATGGTTGGATAAAGCGTGGACCTCAGTCAGTAAAGAATCCATCTGTCTGGGTTCAGCAAGGCAGGATGTTTGATGGATGGATGTTTGATGATGGATAGATGGATGTTTGATGGATGGATGGGTGGATGTATGGATAAAGCGTGGACCTCAGTCAGTAAAGAATCCATCTGTCTGGTTCAGGAAGGCAGGATGTTTGATGGATGGATGGATGTATGGATGTTTTATGGATGGATGGATGCATGGATGGATGGATAAAGCGTGGACCTCAGTCAGTAAAGAATCCATATGTCTGTTTTCAAGAAGGCAGGATGTTTGATGGATGGATGGATGATGTTTGATAGATGGATGCATGGATGGATGGATGGATGGATGGATGGATGCATGGATGGATGGATAAAGCGTGGACCTCAGTCAGTAAAGAATCTATCCGTCTGGGTTCAGCAAGGCTGGATGTTTGATGGATGGATGGATGTTTGATAGATGGATGGATGGATGTATGTATGGATGGATAAAGCATGAACCTCAGTCAGTAAAGAATCCATCTGTCTGGGTTCAGGAAGACAGGATGTTTGATAGATGGATGGATAGATGGATGGATGTTTGATGGATGGATGATGGATGGATGTTTGATGGATGGATGTTTGATGGATGATGTGTGGATGTTTGGATGGATGTTTGATGGATGATGTGTGGATGTTTGATGGATGGATGGATAAAGCGTGGACATCAGTCAGTAAAGAATCCATCTGTCTGGGTTCAGTAAGGCAGGATGTTTGATGGATGGATAGATGGATGTTTGATGGATGGATGGATGGATGGATGTTTGATGGATGGATGGATGGATAAAGCGTGGACCTCAGTCAGTAAAGAATCCATCTGTCTAGGTTCAGGAAGCCAGGATGTTTGATGGATGGATGATGGATGGATGTTTGATGGATGGATGGATGGATGTTTGATGGATGGATGGATGGATGGATGTTTGATAGATGGATGTATGTATGGATGGATAAAGCGTGGACCTCAGTCAGTAAAGAATCCATCTGTCTGGTTTCAAGAAGGCCGGATGTTTGATAGATGGATGGATAGATAGATGGATGGATGTTTGATGGATGAATGATGGATGGATGTTTGATGGATGAATGATGGATGGATGTTTGATGGATGGATGGATGGATGGATGGATGTTTGATGGATGGATGGATAAAGTGTGGACCTCAGTCAGTAAAGAATCCATATGTCTGGGTTCAGGAAGGCAGGATGTTTGATGATGGATGGATGATGTTTGATGGATGGATGGATGGATGGATGTGTGGATGTTTGATGGATGGATGGATGTATGGATGGATAAAGCGTGGACCTCAGTCAGTAAATAATCCATCTGTCTGGGTTCAGTAAGGCAGGATGTTTGATGGATGGATGGATGTTTGATGGATGGATATATGTTTGATGGATGGATGGATGTTTGATGGATGGATGGATGGATGTTTGATGGATGGATGGATGTTTGATAGATGGATGGATGGATAAAGCTTGGACCTCAGTCAGTAAAGAATCCATATGTCTGGGTTTAGGAAGGTAGGATGTTTGATGGATGATGGATGGATGGATGTTTGATGGATGGATGAATGCATGGATGGATGGATAAAGCGTGGACCTCAGTCAGTAAAGAATCCATATGTCTGGGTTCAGGAAGGCAGGATGTTTGATGATGGATGGATGATGTTTGATGGATGGATGGATGGATGGATGTGTGGATGTTTGATGGATGGATGGATGTATGGATGGATAAAGCGTGGACCTCAGTCAGTAAATAATCCATCTGTCTGGGTTCAGTAAGGCAGGATGTTTGATGGATGGATGGATGTTTGATGGATGGATATATGTTTGATGGATGGATGGATGTTTGATGGATGGATGGATGGATGTTTGATGGATGGATGGATGTTTGATAGATGGATGGATGGATAAAGCTTGGACCTCAGTCAGTAAAGAATCCATATGTCTGGGTTTAGGAAGGTAGGATGTTTGATGGATGATGGATGGATGGATGTTTGATGGATGGATGTTTGATGGATGGATGAATGCATGGATGGATGGATAAAGCGTGGACCTCAGTCAGTAAAGAATCCATCTGTCTGTTTTCAGGAAGGCGGGATGTTTGACTCACCAAATACCAAATGACCTCTTGGACTAGCTGAAAACCTGTACATGTAAAAATATGAAAAAGTTAAAAAACAATTCTCAAGTTTATACAATACACTTATACAGTATTCTGTATTATTCAGTATTCAGTATTCCAACAACAGTATTCTTATACCTACATAAAACTGCAGTCAACGTGATGACGTAACGAGGCTGCAACGTGATGACGTGATGACGTAACGACGCAGTTCGTCCGTCTGCTCACTGCTCAGAGGTAAAAAAAAAAAAAAAAAGAGCAGAATTAGCAGAAAAATGACGTTGGAAACATTAAAACCCCTCTACCCTATTAACGCATGTTAAATTACAGCGTTAGTCACGCTGTTATTGTGACGTGACACGTTCACGGTAGTGACGCTAACGCGACGTGCGTTTAATTTTGTCTTCGTCGCGTTAAGACTCTAAATAACCACTAAAAACATCCACAAGTGATGCATATATAGTATCGCTGATTTATATAAATGTCTATAAAAGTTTTCAACAGCGTTGAAAGGTTGTCACGCTTCTGAAGTGAAGTTACGTTACATGCTAACGCTAGCCGCAGCTAGTTTGAGCTGCGTCTTTCTTCACGCACTCAAAACTCATGCACAGATACTTCCTAATTTATCTAAATGTTGATAAAGTTTTCTACAGTCTTCACAGTTTGTGACGCTGCGGTTAAAGTCACGTTACTACTGGATTAGGTTAACATTTCCTTGAGATGATGTCATCAAAAGCAACAAAAAAATTTTTTTAATTCTTACCTGAATGAAGTCAATACACTCTGACACTCTGTCCACCTACCGCTGCAAAATTTTATTTAAATCGCTCTCCAAAAATAATCTCCGCTCACCTACATGCACTCAACACACGACGCCATAACTCTGCACGTGTAAGCTCAAGGGGCTTTAACTTTTAAAAACTCGGTCACCTGAGGCCCCGCCCTGAGCCCCCGCCCACTACAGGGTCTCCACATCACGAGAGGAGGGGCGGCGTTGGAGTTTCGCGCGGTCTCCACATCACGAGAGGAGGGGCGTTGCAGTTTGGCGCCATGTGTGTCAGTGAGCCACACACACGGCTTCAATAAATGCAACCGATACACAAAAACATACACACCACACACAAATACCCTGGGAGGTGCGTAGCCAGCCAATTTTATAAATGTAAATAACTTTTTATTAAAACAATTTTAAGTGTTAAAGCACACTCCAACTCATCCAGGCAGCCTATTAGCCACAAGTTACGCTGATATTGATGAGAAAAAACAATGTTTACATATTAATATATTTGGATACAATCTGTGTTTTATCCAGACATTGGCAAAGGCTGGCTAATACCAAATGTCCCGATAATGTCGGTACGTAGTCTGGCGCATAGGCGGGCCAATACGCTTGCACCAACGCACACACACACACACACACACACACACACACACACACACACACACACACACACACACACACACACACACACACACACACACACACACAAATTGGACATTTTCTTGAAATCAAAAGGGCAATTTGTGTTAATCACTCCTAGCTACAAAATAGAACAAGGAGAAAGTTATTCTTCGTTAAAGAATAATCATCTACCGATTGTTTAGAAAAACGGTTATTCTGTTATTGTAAAATAGTTTGCAGCCAGACGTCAGTCAGGAAGAAAGTTTGACATGTTTTGTTTACAATTTTTCATGATTTAATATTTTAAATATCTATCTTGCACAGTCATATACACAACTGCACAGTGCCTTTTATTGTTTTTTGTGCCTTTTTTCTACCTAAAAATGCAAAAAGATAATGTTTTTTGATTTTCATTGACAAACTTCTGATTGCATGATTGAGGTGTTAAGGTGGAACACCTAATGCAGTTTGTGGTATTCATTTTTTTTCCTTCTTATTTTTTGTATGTTATTCAGAAATAATTTAAAGACTCATTGGAGGGTTTTCAAGAATATACAGTTTAATAATTTCTGGATTTCAGCTGGTCTTTTGCTGCAAAGATTTAGTCATACTGTAACTTGAATGAAATAAGCCAAAACAAACTTTTGCATTGTGGTGCTAGTGTTACTGCAGATAGTGTTATCTGCAGTAGCCAAAACAGAACCAAAGTTTTTGCAACACTTGGCTCTAATATTGCAGTCAGACTTAAGCTAGCTAAAGATAGAAATTTTGTACTGATGTGCTATATGGTTAGCACTGCTAATGGGCATAAGTATACACTGAGTTCATCTGGGGCCTGCTGCTTAATGGAGCATAATGGACCCGTTAGTATAGAAACAGCTGTAGGCTGCCAGTGATCATAAAGATCTCAATCAGTTCAGTTCTGAGATCTTAGCTGTCTTTATCAGGGATGATGGTGATTGCTGACAGATAAAGGCTGCATTAGATAATTTTGAAGGAAACTCTGTGCCTATTTTAGTTTTATGGGAGTTTCTTTTGAGATTTTGACCTAATGTGATGTAAAGGAAGGTACTGTATACTACCAAATGGTAAATGGCCCACTTAACATTTAGCCTTTCTGTTTTCTTTTCTTTCTATTTTGTATGGGAGACATTTTTCTGCATGAGATGTTCTGCACATTACTGTGTTAACCGAGGCAGCTTGTTGTGCTTGCCCTCGCAGATGCTACACGAAAACTGACATTATTTTCCTCTCTAACCAATTGTCTGAGGTGGTTGTTTTGTCTGAGGTGTTTGTTTGTAAATGGGAAAATACATTTTCACTTGCCATAATTTTACTTAGACTGGTTCAAACTAGGGGTGCAGGGAAAAAAAATCGATTTTTAAAATAATCTAGATTCTTAGTTCATAGCTTTTATGGACAGAATTTCTAGGCGCAACCAAGGTGTTGAGAGGATCTGTTTTGGTGGCCTTAGAATCGCTTCTCTGTTTTTTGCAGATGATGTGGTCCTATTGGCTTCATCAGTTCGTGATCTACAGCTTTCGCTGGAGCGGTTTGCAGCCGAGTGTGATGCGGCCGGGATGAGGATCAGTTCCTCCAAATCCGAGGCCATGGTCTTGAGCCGGAAAAGGGTAGCATGCCCTCTCCGGGTCGGGGAGGAGGTCCTGCCCCAAGTGGAGGAGTTTAAGTATCTCGGGGTCTTGTTCACGAATGAGGGAAAACTGGAGCGTGAGATCGATAGGCGGATAGGTGCAGCATCCGCAGTGAAGCGGGCGCTGTACCGGTCTGTCGTGGTGAAGAGAGAGCTGAGTCGAAAGGCAAAGCTCTCAATTTACCGATCGATCTACGTTCCCACCCTCATCTATGGTCATGAGCTTTGGGTTGTGACCGAAAGAACGAGATCTCGGATACAAGCGGCTGAAATGAGTTTTCTCCGCAGGGTGTCTGGACTCTCCCTTAGAGATAGGGTGAGAAGCTCAGTCATCCGGGAGGGACTCGGAGTAGAGCCGCTGCTTCTCCACATCGAGAGGAGCCAGTTGAGGTGGCTCGGGCATCTGGTTAGGATGCCTCCTGGACGCCTCCCTGGTGAGGTGTTCCGGGCATGTCCCACCGGGAGGAGACCCAGAGGAAGACCCAGGACGCGCTGGAGGGACTATGTTTCTCGGCTGGCCTGGGAACGCCTTGGGATTCCCCCAGAGGAGCTGCTCCAAGTGGCTGGGGAGAGGGAAGTCTGGGCCTCCCTACTTAGGCTGCTACCCCCGCGACCCGACCCCGGATAAGCGGAAGAAAATGGATGGATGGATGGATGGATGGATGGATGGATGGATAGATTCTTAGTCCTGGCCAATCAGAATC
>JBBPBX010022812.1:17100-29433 GCA_038048925.1 Garcialebias charrua | reverse complement strand
ATATATATATATATATATATATATTATATATATATTATATATATATGTATATATATATGTATATATATATATATATATATATATATATATATATATATATATATATATATATATATATATATATATATATCATCCATCCATCCATCCATTTTCTTCCGCTTATCCGGGGTCGGGTCGCGGGGGTAGCAGCCTAAGTAGGGAGGCCCAGACTTCCCTCTCCCCAGCCACTTGGAGCAGCTCCTCTGGGGGAATCCCAAGGCGTTCCCAGGCCAGCCGAGAAACATAGTCCCTCCAGCGTATCCTGGGTCTTCCTCTGGGTCTCCTCCCGGTGGGACATGCCCGGAACACCTCACCAGGGAGGCGTCCAGGAGGCATCCTAACCAGATGCCCGAGCCACCTCAACTGGCTCCTCTCGATGTGGAGAAGCAGCGGCTCTACTCCGAGTCCCTCCCGGATGACTGAGCTTCTCACCCTATCTCTAAGGGAGAGTCCAGCCACCCTGCGGAGAAAACTCATTTCAGCCGCTTGTATCCGAGATCTTGTTCTTTCGGTCATAACCCAAAGCTCATGACCATAGATGAGGGTGGGAACGTAGATCGATCGGTAAATTGAGAGCTTTGCCTTTTGACTCAGCTCTCTCTTCACCACGACAGACCGGTACAGCGCCCGCTTCACTGCGGACGCTGCACCTATCCGCCTATCGATCTCACGCTCCAGTTTTCCCTCATTCGTGAACAAGATCCCGAGATACTTAAACTCCTCCACTTGGGGCAGGACCTCCTCCCCGACCCGGAGAGGGCACGCTACCCTTTTCCGGCTCAAGACCATGGCCTCGGATTTGGAGGAACTGATCCTCATCCCGGCCGCATCACATTCAGCTGCAAACCGCTCCAGCGAAAGCTGTAGATCACGAGCTGATGAAGCCAATAGGACCACATCATCTGCAAAAAACAGAGAAGCGATTCTAAGGCCACCAAAACGGATCCTCTCAACACCTTGGCTGCGCCTAGAAATTCTGTCCATAAAAGTTATAAACAGAATCGGTGACAAAGGGCAACCTTGGCGGAGTCCAACTCTCACCGGAAACGAGCCTGACTTACTGCCGGCAATGCGGACCAAGCTCTGACACCGGTCGTACAGGGACCTAACAGCCCATATCAATGGGCCTGGTACCCCATACTCCCGGAGTACCCGCCACAGAACCCCCCGAGGGACGCGGTCGAATGCCTTTTCCAAGTCTACAAAGCACATGTAAACTGGTTGGGCAAACTCCCACGCACCCTCCAGGACCCTGTTGAGGGTGTAGAGCTGGTCTAGTGTTCCACGACCAGGACGAAAACCACACTGCTCCTCCTGAATCCGAGGTTCGACTATCCGACGGACCCTCCTCTCCAGAACCCCTGAATAGACCTTACCAGGGAGGCTTAAGAGTGTGATCCCTCTATAGTTGGAACACACCCTACGGTCCCCCTTTTTGAATAGGGGAACCACCACCCCAGTCTGCCAATCCAAGGGAACTGCCCCCGATGTCCACGCGATATTGCAGAGTCGCGTAAGCCAACACAACCCCACAACATCCAGAGCCCTAAGGAACTCAGGACGAATCTCATCCACCCCCGGAGCCTTGCCACCGCGGAGCTTTTTAACCACCTCGGCGACCTCAGCACCAGAGATTGGAGAGCCCGACCCAAAGTCCCCAGGCTCCGCTTCCTCAGTGGAAGACGTGCCAGTAGGATTGAGGAGGTCTTCGAAGTATTCCGCCCACCGACTCACAACATCCCGAGTTGAGGTCAACAGCACGCCATCCCCACCATAAATGGTGTTGGTCGCGTACCGCTTTCCCCCCCTGAGACGCCGGATGGTGGACCAGAATCGCCTCGAAGCCGTACGGAAGTCATTCTCCATGGCCTCTCCGAACTCCTCCCACGCCCGAGTTTTTGCCTCAGCAACCACCCGAGCCGCATGCCGCTTGGACTGCCGGTACCTATCTGCTGCTTCCGGGGTCCCACAGGCCAAAAAGGCCCAATAGGACTCCTTCTTCAGCTTGACAGCATCCCTCACCGCCGGTGTCCACCACCGGGTTCGAGGGTTGCCACCACGACAGGCACCAACAACCTTGCGGCCACAACTCCGATAAGCTGCCTCGACAATAGAGGCGCGAAACATGGCCCACTCGGGCTCAATGTCCCCCGCCTCCCTCGGAACGTGTTCAAAGCTCTCCCGGAGGTGGGAGTTAAAGCTCCGTCTTACGGGAGACTCTGCCAGACGTTCCCAGCAGACCCTCACAATACGTTTGGGTCTGCCAGGTCTGACCGGCATCCTCCCCCACCATCGGAGCCAACTCACCACCAGGTAGTGGTCAGTTGACAGCTCCGCCCCTCTCTTCACCCGAGTGTCCAGGACATGCGGCCGCAGATCAGATGAGACGACAACAAAGTCGATCATTGAACTACGACCTAGGGTGTCCTGGTGCCAAGAGCACATATGGACACCCTTATGCCTGAACATGGTGTTCGTTATGGACAATCCATGACGAGCACAGAAGTCCAACAACAGAACACCACTCGGGTTCAGATCAGGGGGGCCGTTCCTCCCAACCACACCCCTCCAGGTCTCACTGTCATTGCCCACGTGAGCGTTGAAGTCCCCCAGCAGAACAAGGGAGTCCCCAGGAGGCGCACCCTCCAATACCCCCTCCAAGGACTCCAAAAAGGGTGGGTAATCTGCGCTGCCGTTCGGCGCATAGGCACAAACAACAGTCAGAGCCCGTCCCCCCACACGTAGGCGAAGGGAGGCTACCCTCTCGTTCACCGGGGTGAACCCCAACGTACAGGCACCAAGATGGGGGGCAACAAGTATGCCCACTCCTGCTCGGCGCCTCTCACCAGGGGCAACTCCAGAGTGGAAGAGTGTCCAACCCCTCTCAAGGAAACTGGTTCCAGAGCCAGAGCCATGCGTTGAGGTGAGTCCGACTATTTCTAGCCGGAACCTCTCAACCTCACACACTAGCTCAGGCTCCTTCCCCACCAGAGAGGTGACATTCCATGTCCCAATGGCCAGCTTCTGTAGCCGAGGATCAGACCGCCAGGGTCCCCGCCCTCGGCCACCACCCATTCCACAATGCACCCGACCCCTTTGGCCCCTCCCACAGGTGGTGAGCCTATGGGAAGGGGGACCCACGTCTCCTCTTCGGGCTGTGCCCGGCCGAGCTCCATGGGTGAAAGCCCGGCCACCAGGCGCTCGCCAACGTGCCCCTCCTCCGGGCCTGGCTCCAGAGTGGGGCCCCGGTGACCCGCGTCCGGGCGAGGGAACATTGTTTCCATTTATATTACTCATCATAAGGGGTCTTGTGGGCTGCGCTTTGTCTCGTCCCTCACCTAGGACCTGTCTGCCTTGGGTGACCCTACTAGGGGCATAAAGCCCCTGACAGCATAGCTCCTAGGATCATTGGGACACTCAAACCCCTCCACCACGGTAAGGTGGCAGCCCAGGGAGGGTATATATATATATATTATATATATATATATGTATATATATATATATATATTATATATATATATATTATATATTATATATGTATATATATATATTATATATTATATATTATATATGTATATATATATATATTAGGGGTGTAACGGTACGCTAAAATCACATTCCGGTTCGGTTCAATTACAAGGAGGTCTTGGTTCGGGTTTTTTCGGTACAAAAAAAATAAAATTAAAATAAAGACGTATAAAACATTTATTTTGAAAATATGCCAAGTAAACAATATGTTTATATAAAAATAAATAAGTGACCCATTTGGATGATATTTTAAATAAAAAGCATTCTTTACAATAAATAAACTATACTAACAATAATAAAAATCTTAATAAATAAAATAACAGTCGGAACCAGAACAATAAGCAGCAACAGACTGTTTACAATCTAACTAATCAAGTTTAAAGTATTTTGTCCAAAAGAACCAACTTGTCCACATTTTCTGCCAAAAGCACAAATCTAGTTACAGTGAATATGTCCAGTGGTGGATGAAATTATGTCAATAACAACAGTAGCAGCAGTGTGGCTGTATTTGTCCTCATTACTTACAACAAGCTCTTCTTGGACCTGCTCCCCAGGTAGCACAGGTCCCTGGAAGAGGACCAGACTTAGCTTTTTTTAGGTTTTTCTACCTGGATTATTGAGCATGCATCAGGGTGTCCCTGGAAAAGTTCAGAGTTCAGTCATCACACACTTCTACTGGAAGTGAAGTGGTGGATTTCCCTGAAGAGGAAGAAGTCGTCCCAGACTGGAAATAAAACACAGAGGTAAAAAAAAAAAAGAGTTAATAAGATTATAACTTTAAATTTAAAAAAGTTATATAGATAATAATATTAATAAAACAACAATACCTCTTCTTGAACGGTTGTTATGAGGTGGTTAAATCGCTCGGTCATCATCAGGGCTTTAGCTCCAGGTCTTGTTGACATCATCAGTTTTAGTTGTTTCATAAAGTGATGAACTTTTTTTGTCTGAAGTGTTGACATTAGGGCTGTGCGATATGACGATATATATCGTGGGGACGATAGAAACGTGTCTATCGTGCTACTTTCCTTCTATCGTCTCTATCGTGATAAATAAGAATAAAAAATAACTGTCGCAAAGAAGCTTCATATGGTTGCTTTATGTTTGACGCACGCGCGGGTTTGCGACACATGCTTACGTTGTTAAACTCGAGAGCAACAGAGCTGCAGGCGCATGAAGTAGCATCTCAACCGGTGTCTCAACAAGGAGAAAACAGCTGCACAGGCAGCCCAAGAAGAATAACTTTTACCAAAAAGAGGGGGAAGCTCACCTTGTTAGCTTCCATTATTTCGCTCCGCTGAAACTCGGAGACAAAATGGGTCCAGAGGACACGAACCCAGAGTCCAACCGAGTCCGAACTCGGGTCCAGTTAACCAATACAAAACAGACCAGAGACACAACAGAACCGCAATCAAACGCAACGTTTTCTCTTTTCTGTTTCTTGCTTTGTTTACTCAAACTTCAGAGCGGATTTCTTCTTCGTGAGTTTCATTAGCAGCTGTTGTTTTACCGCCACCTGCAGGAAAAATTTGGACCAAAGTAGAAAAGGAGTTGTTTGTTTGTTTGTTAGTTTATTCATTTTATAATATGAAATACAACAATTAACGTATTCATAATAGAAAAAAAATAAAAAATAAAATGAAAGGTAGCAGATGAAGAATAAATCTTATTAAATCTGCTCCTTATTCATCTAATAACAGTTCAAACAATATTTTCTATAATAACAAAATAAGTAAATAACTCAGTCAATTTTCAATTCACATATATCACACATTAAATTAGATTCATTTATATTTTTTTTAGCAATTCATTTTTTACCAGTTTCTTAAATACAAGGAATGATTTGGCTTCCTTAACATTTGTCATTTGGCATTAAGTCATTCCATAATCGTACTCCTTGAATTAAGGTAGATCTAGTTTCTACTTTGGTCCAAATTTCCTTGTTCTTTTTGTTCACATTCTTATAATTGTAACTATCTGTAGTAAAATAATAAAATAAAAAAACTTTGGTCCAAATTTTTCCTGTACACACACACACACACATCGTGTTGTATATATCGTGATATATATCGTTATCGTGATATAAAAAAGTCCATATCGTGATATATGATTTTTTCCATATCGCCCAGCCCTAGTTGACATGATGGATGTTGTAGTGGAGCTCACAAACTTTAAAGCCTGCAGTGCACATCAACAACATTCAGTCCAGAGCTTTAAAAACTTCTACAGCTTGTGTTATTGATCTGCATCTTTCTGAATTACCTGATGAAGTAGTATTAATGCTGCGGATTGCAACAAGCTGCTTTTTTTGCTTTTAGAAGAGATGTTTACATTGGGATGACGTTGTTTCAAGTCCGTTACAGAGTTAGAGTTGTGTTGGAGGAAAAAAAAAACGTGTTGCAGCTGCAGATCTAATCTTGTTGGTTCTCTCGTGGCGCAGCGCTCCTCTGCATGTCTGCACCAAACGTCCACTCCACACACAGCTTTGGACTCGCGCTCGTCTAACGTTCCTAATGAGACTGCAGCGAGAAGCTAACCTGCTAAAAGCTGCGCGTGCGTCAACATAATAGCGCCGTGCAGCAACACGCCTAGGAATTTTTAGTTCCGCGCCGCATATATCCCCCGTTAAAATCGTTTAATGAGTGAAAAAATAACCGAAACGGTTCGCAGGGGGACCGAACCGAACGTGACGTACCGAAACGGTTCGGTACACCCACTTGTACCGTTACATGCCTAAAATATATACTATATATATATATATATATATACACACACAGGTAGTCCTTGAGTTACGACGGTCTCAAGTTATGACGTTTCGTGGTTATGTCACGCATCTCATTAAAAATATATATATGTATACTGTATATATATTTTGAAAAGCCAGTTCCGGTTGTACTTCCTGTTTGACGGTAGAAGTAGCAGTAGCTTGACGCAGCGGAAAAACACAGAGAGAGACCCGCTCTGGACCCAGTTTCATGATAGAAACAGCAAAGCAGTGGAGGTGGAGACCTTACTGGACAGAGGTTGACAGCGGTTTTACAACGGAATATGGCAGATTGACCGAGCTGACGGCGGTTTTACGTCGTAAACAAAAGGTGCACGGAGGTGGACGGGTGGACGGTGTCACCAGCCGGCAGAAACAGCGAGCTGGACCGGAGGTGCAACAAGCTAACATGCTAACTGACCTTGCTGTAAACGCTGTGGACTGCATGAAGCAACAGGAAGCTGCAGAGCTTGGAGGTGCAACGAGCCAACATGCTAAAAGAAGGAGGAAGGCTTCACCAGCTCCCAGTAAGACATTAACTCTTTTTTTCCCTTCATTATGGCTCCAAATGTACTGTATGTGTTTTTTGATAATTATGTAGGGTACTGTGTTAGGATAGGCCGATACTTACATGAGAAACCGATTTTTACCAATTTTTTTGTTTGTAGTTTTAACAACAATTGTCTAAACTTAATTTATATTTCAGAGCACTACCTCTTGGCCAGTTAAAACGAGTTTGTATTGTTTCTAGGATATTGTTCAAGGGTATGTTTTTCTATAAAATAAATTGGAAAACTGAAGGTGCATTGTGACCTTATAACACCCGATAGTCAGTGTCGCTTATAAAACTAAATCGGTATCGGCCAAAATCGGAATTGGCAGGTCAGGCTTTTTAGAGATCGGTGATTGGCCAGAAAGCTGAAATCGGTGCACCCCTAGTAGACAGCAATTTACATCCAAATGGAGCAACATTGAGTTAAACCATATTTTGTCAGTAAATTAAAGTAAAGCGTAAAGCCAAAGTCTGTGCAGTCGGGCTTTGATGTTGACAGGAAGGATAATTTAGGAATAGCCTATTTTCTTTGCTCCAGAACCAAACTTAAGACAAAACATTCATGTTTTTTTATTTTTTATTTATTTTTTTCTGTGCGAAGGAAAGAGGTGTACAAGTCAGGGCAGTCAAGAAAAATGAGTTTTCTTCCATTGATTGTTTTCTGAGAAGGAGCCCTCCTTCTTCTTGACTTGAGTCAAAGAGGGGATTTGTTCCAACCTGTAAAAGGAATTGAGCTTGGCGAGGAGGACAGAGGTAAACTCGCTCCAAATATGGGCACTGAGTGTGCCAGTCATGTCCCACCCACCCAGTGCACACGCGCGTGCACACACACTTTGCTTCATTGGAAGCAGGAAGGAATTCCTCTCTGCTCTTGAACTTGCCGATTAACAAACTTGGATGTTTTGAGCCAAAATTATTTTCAATGTCAGGAAAATGGTGACTGTTCAAGGAATGTTTAGAGCTCATCTTTTAGTTGAAGAATTTAAATATGTCTGATTTTGTGAACAGAAGAAACAAAGCTGCAAGGAAGTTGACTCAGCATCTGGATGATGAGCTGCACATTTCCAGGGCTTGTTCTCCAGAAGTGGTACTTTACAGTTTGAAACACATCATGCACCTCCTGTTGTTCAGGGCCATGCAGAGCAAAGCTTGCTAACAGATGATGTCTTAAGTACAGTGGCCCTGAGGTTTAAGTGGCCAAAACATTTGAAAAAAAGATAAAACACAACAACAGTTGAAAAAACATAATCACATTTGGAAAAAAGTTATCACTTTTGAAGAAAAAAAAAACTGAATTACATTAAGTCGAAGCGGAAGTGGCCAAAGCAGAAGTGTCCGGAATCACATTTGAAGAAAAAAAAACAGAATTACTAAAACGGAATTACATTAAGCCAAAGCAGAAGTGGCCAAAACGGAAGTGGTCGGAATCACATTTGGAAATAATGGAATTACATTTAAAAAAAAGAATTACATTAAGCCAAACCACCTTAAGGCCACTGTAGTTTTATTTTAATGAAGTTTTAAACATTTTTATTTAAAAAAAACACAACACCCCACCGGTTTTTCTTAATGTAATTCCATTTTTTCAAATATAATTCCATTTATTTCAAATGTGATTCCAGCCACTTCCACTTTGGCCACTTCCGCTTTGGTTTAATGTAATTCTGTTTTTTCAAATGCAATTACAAGTACAGTAGTCCCCGACTTACGAACGAGTTCCGGACCTACGGGCCGTTAGTAACCCGATTTTGACGTAAGTCGGGGACCACTCGAGCCGTCACTTATACACGTACATGTACGGTACTGTACAGTTACCAAGCACGTTGCCTATCCTAACACAGTGTAGTACATAATTATCAAAAAACAGACATTACATTTTTAACCTTAATAAAATTATAATTTCTTACTTTGAGCTGGTCAAGCTTGTCTCCGTCTTTAGCATGTTAGCTCTTGCACGTCTGAGCTCCGCAGCTTCGTGCTGCTCTACACGGTCCAAACTGTTTACAGGAAGAACTTTTAGCATGTTAACTCTATACATTTGGAGCCAGAAAGAGTTAATAACTTACTGAAAGCCGTTTCTCCGCGGTGTCCGTCCATCCAAAACAAGCAGCTGCCCGTTAGCGTTAGCCCCGCCATTAGCTGCGCCTGTTAGCCCATCCAAAAGGCTGTCGGCGCTGTTTCTCCGCGTTTTAGCATGTTAGCTTCTCTGTTAGCTCGGTGTCCCCTGACATCTTAGGCTGCCAAGCGGACATCGAGGCGAGCTCCCAGTCGCAGATGGCCTCTCCGCCGCCCGTCGGCTCAGTGTCACCGGTGGGGGTCCGCGTTAGCATCTTAGCTCCGCCATTAGCTGCGCGTTAGCCCATCCCATGAGCTGGTGGTGTCGGCCGGCGTGGTGGGATGCAGCGGAGTGATCGGCGGCTGCTGCTCCGGGCCTGAGACGTCCACAGAGTTCACCGAGCGTTTTCCAGCTCATTTTTCCGTATAAGGCAACCTCTTATCGGACACACAGTCCTCCAAAGCAGGCTGTAGAGGCTGGAACTAACCGAAGGTAACCACAAAATGGCGGAGGCGGCATTTCCGGAAACCGCCGGAAACTTCACAAATAGGCTTAAAAATTATAATTATAATTGTACTTTATTTATAAAACCATTTAAAACAACCACAGCTGCAACAAAGTGCTGTACACATAAAATAAAGAACATTTAAACACATAAACTTTTTTTATTTTTTTATATTTCATATTTTTATTAATATGATGCGTTCGTAAGTCTGAGTTGCCATAAGTCGAGGGCGCCGTAAGTCGAGGACTACCTGTATTAGTGTATTTATTGTACTGACCTTATTTCCCCCTTTTCTTCCAGTTGAATTGGCCAAACTGTAATACTGGGAGTCAGCAAGATTTTATTTGTTCATGATTTACTTTAAAAATATAATTTTCTATGCATAACTTAAGTTTTGAAATGATTAACACAGAGAAGCATTTACAAATGAGCACATGGTGGATTCTCCCAGATTGCTCCTTTACTAATCACACTTCCTCTTCTGATGTATCAGCTAGGGGTCTAATTTTATCAGCTTTGCCTCGTCTCAACCATTCAGGTGCTTTGGTCGAAAATGAAACTTTCAATTCTTGTTTTTTATTGTCACTTCTGTTTTTACTTGTTTTTCATGAACAATAATAAATATATATGAACAAATAGTTCAGTACACATACGTGTATACTTTTCTTTTATATGTCCATAATATGGTTTTTTTTCTTCTTTTTTTTTATAGCTTGTGATTTTTTTTACTCCTGGCTTTTACTCAGTTTTTTTTTTCTGGTCTTTGTCCTATTGCTGCGGTAACAGCAGAATTTTGATTGCATGAGTCATTCTCCAAAGTTGTTTCAAATGAAAAATACTTGAAAGATGATAAACTAAATGTACTTACCGTATTTTCCGCCGTACATGTCGCACCGCCCCAATAAGTCACATCAGTCCAAAAATGTCTAATAAAGTGGAAAAATACACAAATACTGTACACTGCTTCGCCGTATTGTAAATGATTCCCTGAGGCTCAATAGGATTAACCTGTATAAATAAAGGTTGAATGAATAAGTCACATCTATTATGCGTCACTACTGACAGATCGCGTTTGTTACGCGTCACTGCTGACAACCCAGAAATGTGGGCCGGTGTTGTGCCAAAAACCAAATGGCTGCCAATTGGCAGCCGCGGAAGCGTGCACGGGAGGACTTTAACAAAAATTTAACAAGATTAACACTTAAAAACGATTTGCTTGAAATTATTGCAAAGGTGTGTCTCAGTCTAACTTTTGCTTAATAAATGCACTTTGACGGTCAAATCAGCCGCATTTCAAAAGCCAATATGCAGAGAAGTGTGTAGAGGCATGACGCATTGTGCATTTCTTCGAAATTTAACAAGATAACGACCTAAAAACAATTATTTGCTCGACTTTATAGTAATAATAATAATAATAATAATAATAATTAATTCAATTTATAACGCACTTTTCATTACTGAAAATCTCAAAGTGCTACACATATATTGAATGCTACACACATTCATAAACCGGTGGCGGCAGACTACCATGCAAGGTGCTTTCCAGTCCTACCGGGAGCAACTCGGGGTTAAGTGTCTTGCCCAAGGACACAACGACACATGGTGCGGGTCCCGGGAGTCGAACCGCCAACTTTCCGATCGGGAGACGACTGCCCTTACCACTACGCCACGGCCGCCCCTACGCCACGGCCGCGTGGAGTACCAAAATCAGTATGATCGATCATTGCCCACCCCTTGAACAGGTGTTTATGCTGTGCGAGCACATTCCTGAACAGACATATGTGTGAGAGCACATGCTCCAGTGGTGCACCACGATTTCCTGTTAACTCCCTGTTGACTGATGGGACGTAGTAAATGTACGTCTCAGTTGAACTTTTGCTTAAAAGAACTTTAAAGGTCAAACCAGTTGTATTTCAAAAGTACTTGCTGCCTCGGTGCTCCGGGAGCATGCTCTGAGGTAGGAAATCAGGAAGGAAAAACGTTGCGCATTTCTGCAAAATTGAACAAGACAACACCCAAAACAATTTTTTGTTCGACATTATAGTAAAGGTGTGTCTCAGTTGGAACTTTTACTTAAAAAATGTACTTCAAAGGTCAAATCGGCTGCATTTCACCGGGGCAGCGCAGCAAAATTAAGCGGGTTTGACAGTTGCTCCAGGTGAGCTGGACGAAGGTGGCAGGCTATGGAAAGCCAGTTGTCATTTATAGTCACTTTTACCTATTACATGACAAAACGGCATGTCATACTACTCGAGTGCCATCTAGCGGCTAAAAATGGTAGTGTTCAATATTTTCAGTCAGAATGAATGAAAACAGCCAAAAGTGGGGTTATAAATATGGGAAAAATCCATAAATAAGTTGCTTCGGTGTATAAGTCGCAGGGCATGCAAATTATGCACAAAAAAAGCGAGTTATAGGTCGAAAAACATGGTAATTGTTGGTCCGTGCATCGGCTCGCTCTTACCAGTCTGTTGACCGCAGAGAAAAACAAAGACGACAAAAAAAAAAAAAGTTTAAAAGGTTTACTACTATTACAAACTAAACTGCATGTAGTTATGAGGCGAGGGACCGGCTTTCTTTGACGTGTTAATTGTGGGCTTGTTGGAGAACACAGAAGCCTGGTGAAAGAGGAGATGCATATTGATCCATGGATAAATTAAGAAGCAAAAACAAACTGTCCAGACATTGCTTTGTAGCCACAGGCTCGCTTGAGTCAGTGTAATCGATTGACAGCACTAATAGATGAATTAATGAAAGACTGCATTTATTGTGCGTTGTTTTATTTAGCAAGCTCATTGTAATACAAAAAGATATTTGCATACTGGCATGAAAAGTCCAGAAACGCTCTGCTCAACCATCCTATGTTCTTTATAGGATTGTAACATCTC
>JBBPBX010022812.1:0-14485 GCA_038048925.1 Garcialebias charrua | reverse complement strand
ATAATAATAATAATAATAATAATATAATAATAGTAATAATAATAATAGTAATAATAATAATATAATATATTAATATAATAATAATAATAATAGTAATAATGATAATATAATAATATAATAATAATAATAATAATAATAATAGTAATAATAATAATATAATATATTAATATAATAATAATAATAGTAATAATGATAAAGTTGGTGATGATGGGGACATGTAAATATTCGACTCTGCTCCTCTCAGGCTCTTCTGGCTCAGGGAAAGGCAATTTTTAGCTCAAAGTAAAAAGGAAACCTAAAGAGAAAACAAGGTCGAACATCAAAGAGACAAAATAAAGTAGAAGCTTTGAGGAGGACACAGACAGCTGCGGTCACATTCAGTAACTTTTTCTTTGAAAAGAGCCAGAATAATAATGAGTGAGAATTTTTTAAGGCAATTTTTATTACTTTCTTCAAAGTCAAAAGTTTAAATACACTTAATTAGTAGTATTTGGTAGCCTTGCTTGCAGCCTACAAACATGGGATATTTTTGGGGGTATTTTTTGAACAATTGAAATTCAATAAATTATCAAAAATAAAATAAATTACAATTTTGCATTGATTCTCTTCATTTTGTCTAGTTTGCCTTTGTTATTAATACCAATTATATAATTTTTAAACATTTAAAAGGTACAATAGACACCAGTGATGCAGAAAGGAAAAAGTGGGTAAAGATAATGGAAGGATTGAAGGACTTTTAGTGATAAGTCACCAAATTGGAGTATTAATTTTAAACATAACCTTCATAATGTCTTCACAAGTCAAAATCTGATGAAAGTGGAAAAAGAAAAATAACTCAATGCTGAAGGCCTGTATTTTTTTATTTTATTTTATTTTTTTACTCGGGGAAATGCTGAAGTTGTAAAACATGTTGAATCAAGGGGTGTACACAGTTTTGACCCATTTAATAATAATAACAATAATAATACCATGGAAAAATGTGAATAGTTCCAAAACATGGTAAAGAGCAGATCATTTTTATTATGCCCTCATAAAACTCTGGAACTAAATGGAGGTCATACACTCCCCTGACTGTCCTTTATACATAGTTCCCATGTGACGTCACATCCGTGTTACTTCCGGGTGGACCCTCATTTCGAAAGGCAGCACAGGGGACAGCGCGGTCTAATGGATGTTCATTTTTCACGTTTTTTTATTGTTGTTAATTTCTAATTAATTGCAATGGTTACTTCGTGTTGGGTCAGTGGGTGTTCCAGTCGGGTAGACGTTTGGGCAACGCGCAGGTTTCACTTAATCCAAAAAAAAGTAAACGTGAAGGATTTATCTCATCGGAGAAACTCACAACCGCCCCATCTCTGCTTGGATCTGCTCAGAAGACATCGTGCTTTTGGCCGGTAAACAAAATATTCTACATAAATCATTTTGTGAAACAATGTTAGAGTACAACTGTCTGTGTGTTAGAGCTGTTTTTTTTTTTTTTCATTATTTAGCAACACACCGTCTTGCATGCTGTGGCTAGCTTAGCATCTCGCTAACGCGACAACGGCCTCCTCACGGTCTCGCCGGTCCCGGTGAGACCGTCCCAGTGGGAGAAGGAGGACGGGAGCCAAGTCGTGCGGGCGACGCGTCGGTCCCATGGGACGTGCCCCCGCGGCCGCGACGGATCCACGCCGTCCGACCTGAGCTCGACGGACCCTCCGCTCCAGATGCTAACAACATGCTAACTTCCAACACGGTAACACTCAAAGTGCTGGTTCTGGTCTGTGTTCAGCCTGGACTGTTTGTGTTGGCTGTGTGTTATTTTAGTTAAACCTTTTTTTAGCTGGTTAGATCTGATTGAGACAGTTTACACATCTTTTTTGGATTTAAAGCTGTGAAGCTCTGCGCTGTGAAGCCGGTGTGCGCTCGCTCCTTGTAATAATTAAATAATTAATGATATCGGAGTAACTACTTTGTGACAAGTTGTCTGATTCGTCTGCCATGATTTCTTTCTCAAACTCATTTAACTCCGACCACTGCCATTTTGCTCTTGCTCCTTGGTGAAGCTGTGGTAGCTCGTGTTTTTGTCCGTATAATTTGCTCTGGTTGTTCGCCATCTTGCCTTTTCTGCCTTTAGATGTGGTGCGGAAACCGGTATTGCGCAATACTGGGGGCGTGTCTGGGAACTATGTACTGTATTAAAGTCACTTTATTTCTGGTGTTGTGGTATTTTTACACCTCCTCATTGATGCAGTCACAAACCACACCTCAGCATAATTATTTTAATTACTGTTATCTGGAGCATGTTGCCTCTCTACTCACCTCACAGCTTTTGGATTTCTACTCAAACTACAGGTAGTCCTCGACTTACGACGGTCTCGAGTTATGACATTTCGCAGTTACGACGCATCTCCCATAAAATTATTATTTTTTATTTATTAAAAAATATATATTTTGAAATTTTATTTTGAAAAGCTGAGTTACGCAGTTTCCGGTTTTATGTAGTAAACGTAGCTGCGGAGGAATTCTGCCCTGTACTCTCTAAAAAAGCTAAGTCTGGTCCTCTGGACATTCAAAAAACAAAACAAAACTGTACTGTGAACGCGGTTTTACGTCGTAAATGAATATGGAGGATGGACCGAGCTGGACAGCGGTTTTACGTCGTAACCGAATGGAGAATATGGAGGAGGGATGGAGGAAAGGCTTCACCAGCATCCCAGTAGGAAATTAACTATTTTTTCCCCTTCATTATGGCTCTGAAATGTATGTGTGTTTTGATAATTATGTAGGGTACTTTGTTAGGACAGGCTAAGTCTCAGACTTACGACGAAATTCGGTTTACGCCGCCGCGTACGAACAAATCTCCGTCGTAAGTCGAGGACTACCAGTATTTTACCTTTTAAAAGAGCTCCTTCCTCATATTTATTGTATGTATATGTATATACACATATATATACACATATATACACACAAATATACACACACACACACACATATATACACACACATTCACACGTACAGTATATATATATATATATATACAGTATATATTTTTATCAGTTAAAAGAGCTCCTTCCTCATATTTATTGTATGCATTTTTTTATTTTTAATCAGATGCTTCCTCAATAATTTACCTTTACAACAACCCTTTTCTTTCAAATGTCTGGAAAATTATTATTTATTTACTTATTTATTTATTCCAAAGAATCTTCTCTCTTCACATTTTAATTTTTGCACCACTTAAAAGCACTTCATGTCCAGATATATTTATTACAAGTGGTCTTTGTTTAAAGTTTGTGGGTTTGAGAAGCTCCTGACTCACCATGACAGAAGCAAGTCTGTGGCTGTTTCTGCTGTAGTAAACAACGCAAATACTATCCAGTACATCATCCACTTCACCTGCAGGGAGAAAGAGCAGAAGATAAATAAATGAAATAGCACGAGTGACAATAAAAATAGCACACGATCCACGTGTTCCATCACACGTGACAAAACACGTGGATCTAAACAAGATGTGCCCAGCAACCAGAGCTGCAGCGGTCGTTTCAGTTTATAGAACTATTTGGTTGCTTTGTTTGTCTCTTGAACAAAACAAAACAAAAAAAAGTAGGGAATGGTTAAAATTTGCCTTGAAGTAAACTAGAAACAAATTAGCCCTGAAGTGTAAGAGACGCACTGAATGAAGTTGCAGAGACACACACACACACACACACACACACACACACACACACACACACACACACACATCAACCCAAATCATTTGGCTCATTAAATGAGTCAAATAGCAGAAAAAGAGGAGTGACAGCTCTAAAAATGGCGATTCCCCCCTCCTCCTGCTCCCGTCACTCGCTCCTTCTGTGGCCTTCTGCTTGAGCAGTGATGGAGGGAGGGTTGCCATAGCAACCAACCAGGAGGAGCCTGCTCTCCAGAATAGATGCAGGCTGAGGGCCAGAGTGCTCCTCCTCCTGGCTTCCTTCTCTCTCAACTGATGCAGCGATGAGGTAAACGGGAGGGACCCCGTCTACACCATCGGCGCAAAAACAAAAAGATGCACTGCTGCCTTTCGCTGCTCGTCTCCCGTAGCAACACTGGCTAATTCATTAGCATTTGAGTAACGTTAATATTCACTTTGTACGACTGTCCTGGTGCAGCGGTGAACTGATCCAAAAAGAACACCGTATATAACAAAATAAAAGACACTAATGAACATACAACATTTGAAACATAACTTTGTATGTGGACTGGGGGGGGGGGGTACCTGCAGATTACCATACCCTTCATAATGTTTATTTCCCAACCTTTTGAGTTTGTCCATCTCAAATGAAGCATATTCTTCCCATCTCATACGTTCTGTGCTGAGCGAAGCATGCCGAGAAGTAAAAACACGTACCAGTACCTAAAAATAAACCTAAATGGTTGTAATTTTTTATACCTAGTAAGTACCGAAAGAGCTTGGGCCCTTTTCCTTAAAAACTGCATCAAGTTTTCTAGATGTGCCAACATAAAGTCAGATTTGGTGGGATAATACATTTATCTAAATATGCCAAGCAAGTGATAATGTCCATGTAGCTAGCTGTGGCACTTCCTGCACAGTGCTGGACAATAATTTGATATTGATATATATCATGATATACTTCAATTCCATAACTATGATACGAGTTTTAAGCATATTTTCAATATTTCAATGGGATTACAGCGTTTCACTGACGCTTGTCTTTTTTTGTTCAGGTTAAAACTATTAATATTGACAAAGTTGAAATTTTTATGTTTATTTGATGGGGATTTCAATTTTTTTAAGGCTACTGGTAAATACAAATAAAAGGTGAAAATTAATTTGTATAGTTTGTAGTTTTTCTGAGGCTTTTATATTGTTTATATCGATATCGAATTATATCGCTATCGACCGAAATTAAGAAATATATGATAAAAGTTTTGGCCATATCGTCCAGGCCTATTCCTGCATGAGTATGATGACATCACCGTAAAAATATTTGTGTAATGCAAAACCAACATGTTTTTTTTTTTTTTTTATCACATCCTTTTTTGCAATAAAGTTGCTTTAAGACAACTTCACTGCACTTTGCTCTTCAGGCCCACTTGGCCCAGCCGTTAGCTCATCAGTCAGCTCAGAGTTAAGACTCATTTCTCCAAACTGAGGTCGTTCAAAGAGCCATCTGCAACAGGTAAGATCATTGTTCTCAACCTTTCTACAGAACCTCACTTTAAATATAAATGAGTCTTTCTTAAAAAGTAAGAGACTAAAAAAAGACATCTTAAAATTCCTAGAAGCACTGTAACCGTCAGCTGGAACAACGTTTAAGTCCTTGGGTTTTGCACAGACTTTGTGCAGCTTGAGAGCTGCTCCCACCAGTGATGACAGCTTCAACTTTAAACTGTGGCTGTAAAGATATTTTATTGTGACAAAAATAATACAAATTCTCCCTCAACCAACAAACCTTATCGTCAAATGTCAATTATAAAGGACTAACGTACAAAAAGCAATTCAGAGGTTTTCTATGGAGGTGGCCTAATGATGAAAGAGCGTGATCAAATTCATGTTCTATAAGATTCAATAATATTTACCTGACTAAATAAAGGTTGAATGAATGTTCTATTTTACCAAAACATTAAAACTCATAAGTTTTTAAACATCACAGGAAAGAAGGAGTGCACATATTCTGTCATTTCAGTCTTCTTGCAGCACTGCAGAGACCTCGTTTCATGAATGTTTCTCTGTCCTACTTGAACCGCCTCTCAGTGCTTTCAGCTTCACCTTGAAAAATACGTATTACTTATTATAACATGTTCAATATTTTGCTCAAGGTTTGAGTCACAGAAATAGATTTAATGTTGAACTTCTCTGCCTTAAATCTATTCCTGTGTTCCCTCTCAGCACGAATGGCAACACAAAATGTAAAAATAGAAGACAACAGCTCGAAGCAGAAGCTGCTGAAAGGCAAACGAGACGGAAAGAGGTCATGGACGGTCTGCTGCGACACAAGAACCAGAGGTGGTACTCACATACTCCTTCACGTTCTTCGTTTTGACAGCCTTGTATGAGGAGTACGCCGGGTAGAGCGTCCCGAAGGCAAGGCTGCAAAAACAGAGCAGGGACACCTAGGTCAACATAAGAGGATTCAGTAACAGGCGGGTATACACACCTAACACACACACACACACGTTGTTTGTCCATGACTGTTCCACTTTTACATTAACAAGTACAGTTTGTTCATGGTGTTGAACTGAGCGATGACGCCGCAGAAAATGAACCCGTAGGCCGAGTCTTATCAAAACAGGCTGGTCTGCGAACACAAACGGAGTCAGGAAGACTGCAGTGAGATGAGGTGGAAAACACACAAAGGTCTGCCAGGGGAGGGTCAACACTAATGTGCATTTAGCTCCATCTTTTGATTCTGTGCCAATTTGTCCTGATATGACAGGAATAAAAGGACATCAGTAGAAAATACGTAAATGTCTGCAAGTTTACCGTAAGTTTAAGTATATTTTAAAAAAAACATAGGTTTAGATGTGAATCACACCAAGCATCTATTTTTCCCCTCCGAGTTTAGATCTCGTGTCCGGTCGTGTGTGCAGAGTCTCCAAGCGTGGCAAATTGAGCTGAACTGACTCGAAGCACATGACGAGAATGGTGGACTCCCTCAACCATCTGATGCTTGAGCCATTTTATGACCACATCACAATCTCACCTCTTAAGATTGTAGCCCTGTTCTTAATTTGATCAAAATGGCTGTTTCCATGTGTGTAAAGAAAAAATATGTGGCTGTATGTTTAAAGAGCTGAGCAAATGTTGATTGTTGGCTTGGCCTGCTGGGTGTCATTGATTCATCTCCAGTCACAATGTCTGCCTCCAGTAGAGGCATGACTACCTGAGGGAGGCAGGATTCAGAGGCATCTAGTGTTAAGTGTTCATTTTGTGTAATCCAGGAATATTGATCATTTTCACACCTGAGGCCTTTATGAATGGTCAAAATCAGAAGTCAGCTACATGTTACAGCACAGTAACTGCCAATAATGCAGCATAGCAGCAGTGTTGAGGCCTGAACAGCTTGTGATCACCATCAACGTCTCGTTCATTCAGATTCAGCTCAACAGTTTCATGATGCACAAAGATGCTGAAATACTCTCGTTTTCAGAGCAGTGCTCGGTTTAAACAGAGCCATGGCAGCAGGCGTGGTTTTGTTTTTCTGGGTTTACTTGTGCGAGGCTTGCATGTCAAGCAGGCTCGGAACAAGGCGAGCAGCAGCTCCTGCCGACACATCAAACGCTTTCTGAGCCAATTATTAAGCGCCGTTAGCTAACGGCTAACGCACGCGCTGATTGTGCCGCATCATCGCGCCGTTAAAAAATAAAAACGGTTTTTAAAAATAGTGAGCAGCAGCTTCACCTCGGTGTCCACAGCCTTTTCGTTGTATTTTCTTTAACTCCACTAAAGAGGAACAATATTAGCCTCCTGTCCGAATTCGGACAGGAGGCTGATGGAGACCCCACCAGACAGATGAATGGACAAGACGCTGCCAGATGTAGCTAAACACAACACATGATAGATGGAGCCCAGCCCACAAATACTCACACAACTATCCTCGAAATCATCCAGGACACCATCTTTGCAGGCTGACACACTTTGTTTTCAGGTTTCTAGAAAGTATAGTTGGCTAGCAGCCGGGCTCGGTGCCGCTCCATCCCCGTCCAGGACGCGGAGAGTGTCGATGTGAACCGGGACGTTGCTGCTGTCAGGTGGAGGAGCTGCAGCTGCAATCTGCTCCAGGACCATCCGGTCTTAAAGGGACAGGCTCGACAGGATGGCAAACCCATTCATCATATAATGAATAATTTAAAGCTGATACTGTAATGACAAATACAGGTGGTCCCAGACTTACGAGCGAGTTCCGTTCCTACGAGGTGCTCGTAACACGAGATCTCGTATGTCGGAACCCGAAACACGTGTCGCTCCATGGGCGTAGCCAGAATTTTATGAGGGGCAGTTCGTTTAAAATAAATATGGACCTTATCAGCTAAACATGCCTCAGTAGCTCAGTGGAAACAGCGTTGGGTTGCCGTTCCAAACCTTATGGGTTTAATTCCCACATGGTACAATGTTTTTTTTATTTTTTATTATTCATTCCAGATTAAAAAAGCACAAGAAAACTTTACAAAACAAGAAATAAAACAATACATGAAATGAAAGGAAGCAGAAGAAGAAAATAATCTTATTATATCTGCCCCTTCTCAAACTATTTTTTTTTCAAACACTCGATTCAAACAACTAATTTTACGTTTGTCTTTTATTGGATTTTTAAAAAATGAGTTAATATGCCTGTTAAAACGTACTACTTTTTTTATCCAATAAAAGTGTTTGAAAATAAAATTGTTTGAGAAGGGGCAGATATAAGATTATTTTCTTCTTCTGCTTCCTTTCATTTCATGTATTGTTTTATTTCTTGTTGTTTTGTAAATAGTTTTCTTGTGTTTTTTTAATCTGGAATGAATTTAAAAAAAAAAACGTGTACCATGTGGGAATTGAACCCATAAGGTTTGGAACGGCAACCCAACGCTGTTTCCACTGAGCTATTGAGGCATGTTGCTTTATCTTGGTCAACTTCTCCTTTAAAGGCAAAGTGGGCAGTCCGTCCAAACCCCTGCCTACACCCTTGCGCTCGTAAGTCCGGATTTTCGGTCGTAAGTCGGAAAATGTATGCTAGCGCTACTACGAACACCCGTTTTTCAACACAAACGTGCATACTAGTTCATACCCTACCATACCATTTTATTTATAAAGCACTTTAAACAGGAACAAGTCCAAACCAAAGTGCTGAACAAACAACAGGCAACACACACAATGAAGTACAACACGAAAGACATAAAAACATTGCAGATCATAAATAAAACGATCAAATACAAATCAGCTGGTGTTGAAAGCAACAGAATAGTAGTGAGTTTTTAACCGGGATTTGAAAACTGAGAGGGAGGGGGCCTGTTTGATGAGCAGCGGTAACTCGTTCCAGAGTCTTGGGCCTGCTACAGAGAAGGCCCTGTCACCTCTGCGCTTAAGGTGAGTTACTGGAACTCTTAAAAGTACCTGGTCCTCTGACCTCAAAGCACGTGGTGGGACATACGGCTGTATCAAATCAGAGAGATAGGCGGAGGCAAGACTGTTCAGTGATTTGTAGACATACAGGAGAATTTTGAACTGGATTCGAAGATGAACCGGTAGCCAGTGCAGGGAGGCCAAGACTGGTGTAATGTGCTCACTTTTGCGTGTACCGTACTAGTTAAAAATCGGGCTGCTGCATTCTGAACCAGTTGTAATCGTGCAATGGTGGCCTGACTGACGCCAAGCAGAAGTGAATTGCAGTAATCAAGCCTAGATGTAATAAATGCGTGAATTACTGTCTCCAGGTTATTTTTTGATAATATGGGCTTCAGCTTAGACAGTCGTCTCAGCTGGAAAAAACAGGATTTGACGATCATGTTTACATGACTGTTGAGTTTCATGGAAGGATCCATTATCACTCCCAGATTTGTGACTTTTTAGACAGGGGTAGAGCAGAAAGGTCGATGCAGTTCATAAACATGCACATAACTTTGTTTACAAATGGTTAGCTAACACACTTTCATCTAAAAACACATACCAGTGCTGTATTTTCTGTATGTTCTGTACAACTTTACTGTTCATTAGTGAGCTCTTAAGTCCGGAACCTCGTAAGTCGATGTGCTCGTAAGTCGGGGAGCACCTATATTATGAACCAGCAACTTAATTTTAAAACCACGATAGCTGTCAAAATGCACAATTTTAATTTGAATTTCTTTGTGTATCATCCATGATAATTTAAAAAAATTACACATTATTCACTACCTACTACTACTGTATTTATTTTATTTTTTACAAATGAGCTCAGGGTCGTGACTTGTTGCCAACATTAACGAGTCGTTTGTTTACATTTTAACATTGAAAAGTGCACTTCAAACAATCTAGGCGTGCAACAGAGCCTGTAAAATAATCCCCAGGTGTAAAAAGACACCAGGTCCAAGAGAAAATGTAACGTTCTTCTCACTTTGTAAGAACAAATGTTAGAAATACTTTTAAGAGAGGAAATATAAATTCAATAAAATCATCCAATTTTACAAATACTGCCTTAATATTTGGTGTGAACTGAGACTAATCAACATCTCTGAGCACTAAGTTTGCAGTTTGTCATTAATTTTTTTTTTTTTTTACATATCTCATGGACCACTAGACAAATTTGAATGAAACTAGAAAATAATCATTGATGTATCTACGACAATTTAACCTTTGGAGCCAACCAAATTCAAGATGGCACAGTTAATTAACCTCAGCCAGCACAAAATGTCTATAATCCAGTCAATTTTACAGATGCTGAGCTAATGTTTGTTATGGTATACATGTAGTGAAGTGTCCTACACAACAAATAAAATTCAATCCTGAAGTAACAGAGATGTCGTGTGTAGAGAAAGCTCCTCCCTGGTGTCAAAGTGCACTCTTTGAACAGGAAGAATTGTGAACATCTGCAACTCTAAACCAACCTAGACATTAAATGTAAACTTATTCTTTACTGTGAAAACTCATATTTTCAATTAGGAGGAATGCTAGAAAATGTAGGCATCTTTTTATTTATACTGACAAGGACTTATTTTTGACTAGAAACACTATTGGTATGTGATTTATGTTACAAAGGTCTGCCATACGGTGGTTTCAGCACTTCTGCTTTGAAAGTGCCTTATGTTCCTCTGTGCATCAACAAGTGCTACTAAACTGAGTTATTAAGGGCAATAAACAAGTTATCACATAAGACGACCGTTTGTTACACAGCAAAAAATAAATAAATAAAACTTAGCCTGAAATATGTTTGAAATATTCTGAACTTAAGTCTACACGATATTCCTGGTTTATTGCATCAAATTCCAGGTCCTGTTTCTGCATCATTCGATTTCTGAACCAGCTGTTATTAGTGTAATGAAGACTTGGATGAATGTTCCCACAGAGAGGCTGCTTGAAAACTGATGCCTACTAAAGATCACCTTCTGCAATCGTACCCTGGTCTGGAACTGGGTTTCTGGTTTGATCTGGTTTCAAGTCTGTGGGCTTTTAAGCATGAGAATGTTAATTACGGTAGATTAAAATCGTTTGCTAAAAATAAAGAAAAAGAAAAAAGATAAAAATCAAAGGCTTTTAAGTTGTGACGATGATTTTTAAGTTTATGTTGTTCAAACTCTTTGAAGACTTCCTTTACTTTGTCATAACCAGCACTTTTTTGTATTAAAATTACAAAAGTTAGTCTCTTTGGTTGATTATTGACGTCTTGCAAACACTACTTTTGAACAAAAAGCCCTTAAAAAAACAACATTCAACAAAGCCATTTTTGTCAATTTTATTGTGAAAAAAATCAGACTGCTAAGATCAATATATATATTGATACAATGTTAATGGCCAGTAGTTCTGTTCAGCTGCAACTGTGATTCTTTAGCAATGTTCGTGGAAGTCTGCAGTTTAGCAACTCACTGGGACAAAGGCTGGGACAAAGGCTGGGACAAAGGTTAAAAAAAAAAAAAACTACCGCCATCTCTGAAGAGCTACAGATCATTAACTTGTGCATAAAAAGAAAATTTCTTAACTCTAAAAGTGAAATAAGAAAACTAAAAATACAAAACTTTGGTCTGCTTCCCTTGACTGGCTGCTTCGTGAATTCATTTCAGCCGTGGACGACAGAAACAATCAGCAGTTAAAAAAAAAAGAAGTTTTTTAATCTACCAAAGCAGATCCTATTGAAAAAAAATAAAAATAAAAATAATAATAATAAATGGAATAGGAAAAGTTAACCCAGTACTCGCATTTCATCAGTTGCTTTTATTTGTAGCTGAACCCCTGCTCCAAAGGCACGGCAGCTTTTACCTCCATCAATCAAACATCTTACATTTACAATGAAAACAACAGAACACACTGACCATAAATACAATGTTAATCCAAAAAAGAAAAAAATTATTTGAAAAACAACTAGACAAGTTTGAGCGTACTGTGTTACAGCGATAAAGGAACTCCTTCATCGAAGCTGATTAGCCCCTCCCAGTATAACCCCAACCCCACCCGCCCCCTAAAATGAAATGTTCTCTTTCCCTAAACTCAAACCTTCACCTCCCAAACATACATCATCTTCATACCGTGTACGCTGCAGCTTCGACTTGTGTGGATATGTGTGTGTGTGCGCGTGTAGAGGAGTGGTCTTGGGGGAGAACGTCTAAGGGCGGGCCAGTTTGGGTTCATGTGCCTTTAGCGTCCCGACGGCATCCTTCACAGCGTGATAGATGATGTTCTTCACCTGAGGAAAGGCATTAAGACCTTAAATTTCATGTTTCTTTATTCAGGGTATATACAGAAATTCTTAAGTTAAATTTAATACATTTTAATACCTTTTTAATACCATCACAACATTTTTTAATACCATCACGACACTGAGCTGCAACCGTAGCGACAATCTCTTGTACTTCAGTTCAGAGCAACTAATTGTAAAGTGATAGATTATTGTGATTTTCTTCCTAAACTTTGGTAATAAATGTAGTTTTATAATAATTACAGGTGGTCCCCGATTTACGAGCGCTCTTACTTACGAGGTTCCGGATTTACGAGGTTATCATATTTAACAAAAATATGAAATTAAAATAATTAAATTAAAAAATATATATTTTTATTTTGGGTTTAAATGTTCTTAATTTCATGTGTACAGTACTTTGTTGCATCTGTGATTGTTTATAAATAAAGTATTATTATTATAATTACAGTACAGTGCATAATTTTTCATTTTTAAGCCGATTTACAAAGTTTTGCGGCAGTTTCCGACAGTTTCCGCCAGTCAGTCAGTTTTCGGCAGTGCCCACGAGTTGAGCCAGTTAGCTCCAGTGTCCAGTCTCGTAGCTCCATCAGACAGCCGACTTTGTCCGATCAGAGGTTCCTGCGCTCGGATACATGATCTGGAGCTCAACGGTGGTTTTGTGGAGGAACGATGGGCGAAGCAAAACGACACTGTTGACCGCGTGAAGCTGCAGACAGCCAACCTGACTGACTGGATTAGCAACATGCTAACATTAGCCTCGTAGCTGCAGCCTTGTAGCTCTATCCGACAGCCGGCTTTGTGCGATCAGAGGTTCCTGGAGCTCGCCTCGATGTCGGACTGGAAGCAGATGATATCAGGGGACACCCAGCTAATTTGGAATAACAAAGCCGACAGCCTTTTTGGAGGTGCAGCTAAACCGGACTGCCTGTAGCTGCGGACTAGCCGCGGATTCGGAGGGGCTAGGCTAACAGGTGCAGCTAAAGGCGGAGCGTGAAGACTGCTTTTTCTGTTTCCAAATGCATGAAGTTAGGATACTAACAGTCCTTCCTGTAAAGGGTTTGGACTGCGTGGTGCTACAGAAAGCTGCGAAGCTCGGATGTAACGCAGCGGAGCTCACGCAGCGAAGCTCACGCAGCGGAGCGGAGGCAAACAGACGACAGAAGCTGCCGCTCAAATTAAGAAATTAATTTTTTATATACATTATGCTCTTTTAAAATGTGTTAAAGTGTTAGAATAGGCATTACCGCACACGTACGTACATCAGTGGCGGCTGGTGCGGTATATATATATATATATATATATATATATATATATATATATACAGGTAGTCCCCGATTTACGAGCGAGATCCGTTACAACGAGGCGCTCGTAAACCGGAAATCTCGTAATTTGGAACGGTTGCCATGTCTCTCGTAAGTCCGGAATTTCGCTCGTAAATTGGAACGGTTTCGCTAGCGCGACTACAAACACTCTTTTTTCATCCAAAAACTGCTTATGAGTGCATAAAAATGATCGGAAACGTGTGTCCATATGTTTAGCTAACTAACTGTGGTGAAAAAACACATGAAAACTCAGTATTTTTTGCGTTTTTTCCAAAAATTCGCCAGCTCGTAAGTCTGGAACCTCGTAGATCAGAGCGCTCGTAATTCGGGGACTACCTGTATGTATGTATGTATGTATGTATGTATGTATGTATGTATGTATGTATGTATGTATGTATGTATGTATGTATGTATGTATGTATGTATGTATGTATGTATATATATATATATGTATATATATATATATATATATATATATATACAGGTAGTCCCCGATTTACGAGCGAGATCCGTTACAACGAGGCGCTCGTAAACCGGAAATCTCGTAATTTGGAACGGTTGCCATGTCTCTCGTAAGTCCGGAATTTCGCTCGTAAATTGGAACGGTTTCGCTAGCGCGACTACAAACACTCGTTTTTCATCAAAAAACTGCTTATGAGTGCATAAAAATGATCGGAAACGTGTGTCCATATGTTTAGCTAACTAACTGTGGTGAAAAAACACATGAAAACTCAGTATTTTTTGCGTTTTTTCCAAAAATTCGCCAGCTCGTAAGTCTGGAACCTCGTAGATCAGAGCGCTCGTAATTCGGGGACTACC
>JBBPBX010022811.1:11622-34477 GCA_038048925.1 Garcialebias charrua | reverse complement strand
GGGGTCTAGAAATTTTTGAATATAGTAGCTGTTTCCTGCATTCTGGTGGTTTAATTGTTTAGCATCTATGTTTACCTACATACGTAAACACTTGATTCGATAGCTATTTTAGAGAACAAGAAGAAGCCTGACCAACAGCTCTCCTTGTATGAATAGAGCACGTTCCGTTTGCTCACGCACCCCCCTACCCCAGGTCGACAACTCTAGCGCTAAGATGCTACAGACGTAGCGCTCCGCTTTATGTTACACAACCTAATAAACACTTTGTACATAATCATTTTAGTGTTAAGTGATCATAACAAACGAAGACTGCAACCAGAAGTTGCATCATATATCTCCATTTAAAACACACAAAGCACAACCAGCTTTAAGCGTTAACCTTTAACTTAATGGTTAGGTTAAAGGTTACAATATTATTATGACAGAAAATGGAGGATTTACTTGTACTGTAGTTACCTTCCTACAGATGAACATTTGGTGCTTCCTGTTTATAACAGTTATATATTCAGTGATTGTGAGGTCGGCTGCAGGGCTTTATCATCTTTTACATTTTTCCAGACTTCATTTAGTTTTTAAATGGAATAAACTGTATTCCACCCTCTAAACACATTTGTCTAACATTGTCTGAGTTGCATGTTCTTCACTGACTATGTTTAACAATTTTTTCTGATGATTTTTCACTCTTCTGACCACAAAGTGTTCATAATGCAAACCAGGAGCACTTCGGAACAAATTGAGATCACTGATTGTAATTGCTGATGAGCCCGTTTTGAATGACTGGTGGCATTAAAGATCTGACTCATGCAAAAATAGAAAAGATTTTACTGGCCCGTTTAAGTGTCATAATTTATTTCATATATGCTCAATATTTTGCTGAATCTAAGGTTTGAGAACTGAGTTTTCTTACAAAATCCTAATTCTTTATTTTTCAGGGGTGCTTGAGCTAAAATCACCACTGCTGTTCCGTTCTGGGTGTTTCTATTTTGTGCGACTTGTTGGAAAAACCAGAACTTGTCAGAACTAACCCGTTCTCTGCATGTGTGTCCTCAGCCCATGAAAGTCCAGCACGACTCGTTTGAGGAGCGGTCCGAGTCTCCGGACCTGCCCGAGCCGCTTTACGAGGAGGTCGGTGACTTCGGCCTGCAGGTTCTAAAGTCTTTGGAGACCAGCTTCAGGTCCAGCAGAGCCGCAGAGACCCAGGAGGTCCCGGAGCAGCTACAGCTAAGACTAGTCTTGTCAGAAACAGGACACGTGGAGCAAATGGTGGTCCCCGAGGACGTCCAGCCAGACAGCGGCGTTGAGGAGGCTCCGGAGCCGGGCGGCAACGGAGAAGGAGCGGTGAAAAAGAGGCAGCAGCTTTCACAGCAGCTCCTCCTGCAGGAGCTGTCGTCTGCCTTCATCAAGAAGACCGAGGAGGAAGAGGAGAGGCCGTATGACGTCTGAAGCAGAACCTGAAGGCACCTTCAGACTGGCTCCGTTATGAGCTTGTGTTAGTGTGGGCTCCGAACTGGGAGAAGTAAACCTGGAGTAAAGGAACTGTCCCAGATCCTCTGGTTCTGCTCAGAGAACAGGAAGTGGTTCCCACCTGCGGACAGGTGAGACAGGACGCTCATTCTGCCTGATGGAGCAGAGCCGACGAGAAGTGAAGAACCTGCAGAAGCTTTTTTAACTCTGATGAACAAGCAATAAACAAAATACTAGTTTAATAATAAAATCTTTGATCTGTTTGAAGCAGTTTTTTTTTTCCTATTCGCCCGTTTGCTTTTCGTCAGGAAATAAAATAAAAACTGGACCTCTATTCTGAAGAGGTTTTACCATCCAGCCAGGGATTTTTCTAAATTCAAATAATTCTTGAGTTCCATAGAAACACTTTATGTAAGCTAGGTTCACATCCAGAAAAACCTCCCCCTCCTCCCTCCTGAGGGTCATTAGGGTCTTTGTGGCTCACAGAGATGTTTTGGTCACAAGCTTGAAGAAGTGAATTATGAACATCAGGCTGAATCTGCAGTTTCAAAAGTTGATTGAAGTTGTTCTTTTCTCTTCTGATGTAAATGACTTCCTTCACCCAGTAATGAAAAAATCTGTCTTCTGTCCAAAATATGAACATGTTGGTCCTCAGAGTGTCCCTTATCCTTGAGGTGTAGGTGCACAGCCGAGTTTTGTCCTAGTTCCTCCAATATAGTCTGAACGTTCCTCACTGCACTGACCTGCAGACACCACACTGCTCAGTTTGGGGGTTCTCTCAAGAAGAGCCCGTCTGAGTTCTGTTAGGTTTGAAATACACCAGGAAGTCGTGTAAGGAGAACATTTTCTGAGGTTCTCAGATACTCCAGCAACGTATGTGATGACAATCATCTCCTGACATCTACTTCACCAGAGTGGTTGCTAAGGACAAGAAGCTGCCATTTTTGGACCATTTGGTGGACATGGGAAGAGATGGACGCAACACTGAGGTGAACAGGAATCCAAGTCAACCTTCTGTTCGACTCTCACCCCCCACCGGAACACAAACCATCCGTTGTCAGATATCTACACCATCGGGTGTCCCCAGGAGGACATGGAAAATGAGCAGAAACCTGTGGCTATCTTAACTGGACTTTTGTCAAATCAGTGAGAAAATCTGAAAAACCAGCCGAGAACAGAACCTGTAGAACAAATATGTCAAAGTGCCGGCCTGCAAATTAATTAACTATGGCCCCCTGGATGATATTTAATTACTATGAGAAACGGCCCGCTGGTGTTTTGCACACACCAACCTGAGACATTCCCCACAATGCAACAGTAGTAGGGATGGGAGGGACCGATCCGGAGTCGTGTCTCATGAACCCAGTGTAATAAGACCCGCCTCACGTCACATTCATGAAATCTATTTCATAGTTTGCAGCCAGCTACAATGTGCAGACTGAGTGATTAGCACTGTAGCTAACAGCTAGCCAACTTTTCATCGTAACATGTCCGCTGTGTGGAAGTATTTTACGCTAAACACAAGACAGCAACGTGCAATGTCTGCAGAGCCATAGCGCCACATTAAACTACGGTCAAGTTAGTTTTACGTTGGACATTTGAGCTCCGGGGCTTCAGCGAGATGCCACTTTCGCTGAACCGAAACAGGGAGACCGACCGCGACCAGCTGCGTCCAGTCCGACCAGCTGTCTGACCGTCTCGTAGGAGGGACAGGCTGAGAGCGGCTGACCAAAATCAGAGCGCCCGCCCCGTATTGAACAAGAAAAACACACCGCTGAAGCCACGGAGCTCAAATGTTCACAGAGAAGATGCTAAACTTCATAATTAATGACCAACAGCTATCAGCTGTAGAAAATGAAGGATTTCACAGCTTGATACTTGCAGTCAACAGTAAACAATCATAAAAAAACATTAATTACAAATCATAAGAAAACTATTAAAAAAACAAAACGAAACATAAACAGCTACATTATAAAACAATGTAAAAATACCAAAAGCAGGAACATGTCTGTGTTGATTTATGCCAAGAACTTAGTAGATGTAAAGCTATTTTTCATTTATTCATTAATTCAAAAGAGACAAAAATAAAACAAATTCATCAAAAAGAAAACACTGAATGAAAAGAGTGCAGAAAGAAGAAAAAAATAATCTTATATCACCCCCTTATAATAAACATTGAACCAGTCCGGCCCTTGGCTTTTAGCAAATTTGTTTTTTTTTTGGCCCTCGGTGTATTTGACTTTGACACCCCTGCTGTAGAAGAACAAACATCATCCCATGATGCTGCAGTATCTGAGAAACTCGAGCCGTTTCTCCAAACATACATCTTTGTACATTTCAAACTTTACAGGACCCTCTGACAGAGGCTGGTCCACCCAACATGTTCATATTTCGGACAGAGAAGACAGGAGGTTTAAGAGGCGGGTGAAGCAAGACACGTCAAGCAAAAAGAAACAACGATGGAGCAACAGTTCTGCAAAACATTTAGTTAAAAACGGATGAATCGTTGCCATGGCTACACTCGATTTCACACAAACACTGCGCTTTATTTTTCTGAGAAACGAGTCGCTGCAGAAACATTCAGAGGTGGCGTTGGTTCTGCTCGGACACGTGTGGAGTCGACCGATCACGGCCGCGGGTCTGAACATTTCAACCGAACAGAACAAAGCCTGGACCCGAACCAATCCATGGGCCCGGATCTTTCTGCTGGAGACGAGTTCCACTGGTTGTTGCCACGGAGGCAGAGACTGTTGCATGTCTGTGGTTCAACTTTAGAGGCGGAGCTTCAACCGTCTGCAGGACAAGAGTGTGCAGTAAAAAAACGTCTGTCCTCCTGTGGGTTCTCTCACTTCTTCTTCTTCTTCTTGACCTGCAGCGTCTGGGCGCCGACAGTGGACAGTCCGTCCAGCATCCCTACGGTCTTCAGAGGTTTGTAGGCGGCAGATTTAGCAACTCGTTTTCCTTTCAGGGACACGATGTGAGGAAGCAGCGGCGGCGTCCGCAATCTGATGCCTGCTGCTGCCGGACCGTGGACCCTCACCTGAACCTGGTCCCCCTCCACTGCCGTCACTGCTACCCAACCTGCACACAGGTGAGACAGGGACAAAAACACAGGTGAGACAGATTCAGAAACAAGGACACAGGTAAGACATGTAGAGAGAAACACAGGTGAGACAGATACAGAAACAAGTAAGACATTTTCAGAGGCACGTGAGACAGGTTCAGACAGGTGAGACAGATACAGGAACATGAGTGAGACATTCAGAGATGTGGGTAAGACAGGTAGAAAGACACAGTGAGACAGGTTCAGAGACACAGGTGAGACAGGTTCAGAAACAAAGGTGAGACAGATACAGGGACATGAGTGAGACATTCAGAGATGTGGGTAAGACAGGTAGAAAGACACAGATGAGACAGGTTCAGAAACAAAGGTGAGACAGGTTCAGGAACAAAGGTGAGACAGGTTCAGAAACAAAGGTGAGACAGGTTCAGAAACAAAGGTGAGACAGGTTCAGAAACAAAGGTGAGACAGGTTCAGAAACACAGGTGAGACAGGTTCAGAAACACAGGTGAGACAGGTTTAGACACAGGTGAGACAGGTTTAGAAACAAAGGTGAGACAGGTTCAGAAACACAGGTGAGACAGGTTTAGAAACAAAGGTGAGACAGGAGAACCTGTGTGTCCTCATCTGCAGGTGATGTGTTCATCTGCAGGTGACAGTGTGATGTCATCTGCAGGTGACAGTGTGATGTCATCTGCAGGTGATGTGTTCATCTGCAGATGACAGTGTGATGTCACCTGCAGATGACAGTGTGATGTCACCTGCAGATGACAGTGTGATGTCACCTGCAGATGACAGTGTGATGTCATCTACAGATGACAATGTGATGTCATCTGCAGATGACAGTGTGATGTCATCTGCAGGTGATGTGTTTACCTGCAGATGTCAGTGTGATGTCATCTGCAGGTGACAGTGTGATGTCATCTGCAGATGACAGTGTGATGTCATCTGCAGGTGATGTGTTTACCTGCAGATGACAGTGTGATGTCATCTGCAGATGACAGTGTGATGTCATCAGCAGGTGATGTGTTTACCTGCAGATGACAGTGTGATGTCATCTGCAGGTAATAATAATAATAATAATGAATTCCATTTATAATGCACTTTTCATTAATAAAAATCTCAAAGTGCTACAAAGTGTAACAAAGCAAAGATCAAAATAAAACAAGTGATAAAATCAAATAAAATCAATAATAATATCGACTAAGATCAAAGATAAAATCATGTGGATGCAGATTAGGCTTGCTTAAAAAATAAATAAAATAAAACAAGTGATAAAATCAAGTAAAATCAATAATGATATCAGCTAAGATCAAAGATAAAATCATGTGGAGGCAGAATAGGCTTGCTTAAAAAGAAAGGTCTTTATGCTGCTTTTAAAGTCAACCAGTGACTGTGGAGCTCTCAGGTCGTCAGGGAGGGAGTTCCACAGGCGGGGGGCAGCCACACAGAATGCTCGGTCTCCCATGGTCCTCAATTTGGTCCGAGGAATATGAAGGAAATTACTGTTCTGTGATCGTAGAGACCGGGTGGATGAATATGGTGCAAGAATGTCCTTTAGATAGTCAGGTGAAGTGCCGTGCAAGCATTGATGGGTAATGAGAGCAGTTTTGTACTGAATTCTGTAGGTGACAGGAAGCCAATGGAGGTTATGGAGAATGGGTGTAATATGTTCAAATTTACGAACTCTCAACAGAATCCTTGCTGCACTGTTTTGAATGTATTGAAGTTTCTGAAGGTTTTTGCCAGGGATACCAATAAACAGGGAGTTGCAGTAGTCGAGCCTGGAGGAGACAAAGGCATGGACGAGTTTCTCAGCATCAGGAAAAGTCAGAGATGGGCGAAGTCTGGAGATGTTTCGAAGATGGAAGAAGCAGGTTTTAAACAGATGCTTAATGTGATTTTCAAATGTAAGATGAGAGTCCATTTTTATTCCAAGATTTGTAACAGAGGTGGAGAGGGGGATGTCTTGACCAGAGAAGGAGATTGTTGTTAAAGTTGATGTTTGTATCTGGTGAGGGGTGCCAATCAATATGGCCTCAGTCTTCGAGCAGTTTAATTGAAGAAAGTTCTGATTCATCCATGCCTTTATTTCCTCCAGGCAGGCAGAGAGAACAGTGAGTGAAGACGGAGATAGGGATGATGATGATGTTCCAGTCCTGATGTAAAGCTGTGTGTCGTCGGCATAGCAGTGAAAAGAAATGTTGAACTGATTAATAATTTGACCTAAAGGCAGCATGTAGAGGGAAAACAGCAGGGGCCCCAGAACTGACCCCTGAGGGACACCACAGGAGACACCGACTGTCTGGGAAGTGGCATTGCCAAGGCTAACACATTCCAGCCTATTGGAGAGGAAAGAATTGAACCAGTCCAGGACAGTGTCACAGAGACCGACCTCCACATGAAGACGGTGGAGGAGGATACTATGGTCCACAGTGTCGAAGGCTGCAGTGAGGTCAAGGAGGACAAGGATGGAGGGAGAACCAGTGTCAGCAGCCATGAGGACATCATTTGTTACTCTCAGCAGTGCAGTCTCAGTACTGTGAGCTGCTCTGAATCCAGACTGGAACTTCTCATACAGAGAGTGTTGTTGTAGGTGGTCCTGCAGCTGAGCAGCAACTGCTTTCTCCAGCACTTTGGACAGAAATGGGAGGTGGGAAATTGGGCGGTAATTAGAAAAAATGTCGGGATCCAAATTAGATTTTTTCAGAAGAGGCCTAATGATGGCAGTTTTTAGAGGCAATGGAACATGACCAGATTGTAGAGACTTGTTTATTATTTGTGTGATTAATGGGCTTATTGCAGAGTGATTGGATTTTATGAGAGACGAGGGGAAGGGATCCAGGGCGCAGGATGAAGGCTTCATTTTCTTGAGGATGGTCTCTACCTCACTCTGAACGACTTCATCAAAGCTGCTCAGGGTCCCAGAAAGCAGACGGGTAGATGGTACACTAAGATCAGGGAGGTTGTGGAGCTGAGATCTGATAGTGTCAACTTTGTTTTTAAATGATGAGAGGAACAGGTTGCATTTTTGAACAGAGTCCTCATGAGTTTGTTTAATGGGATTAAGCAGATGAGTTATTGTGGAGAAGAGCTGTTTAGAGTTTCCAGGGCAGGTGTTGATGATGTTGGAATAATATTTGGAGCGTGCTTCTTTAAGAGAATAGGCGTACGCTTTCTGATGTTCTTTGTACGCTTGCTTATGTACCGAGAGACCAGATGATTTTACACGTCTCTCAATAGCACGGCCAGTTGCCTTCATCCTGCGCAGCTCATCAGTGTACCAAGGGGCTGAACGGGAGAAAGACACCAGTCTTGACTTCAAGGGAGCATGTAGGTCCAGAAGCTCCTGGAGAGATTGGTTGTAGTAATCCACAGAGTCATCTGCAGATGAGTGATTGACAGCGGTCAGGGCGTGAAGATCAGCAGACAAAACATCAGGGGAAATTATAGTCACGGAACTGGATAGGTCGTTTTGGGTTAGAAGCAGGCGAAGTTGAAGGCACTTCCAGGGAGATGACTAGGGCTGCAACTAACGATTATTTCAATAATCGATTAATCGGCCGATTATTTTTTCGATTCATCGATGAATCGGCAAAAAAAAAAAAAAAAAGGAAACAAGTTTTAATTATCACCTCTTTATTCCAAAATTTGACTGACATATCAAATCGCACAAAAAACAGGTTGCTACTTGACTATTCTGTTAGTAAAATATTGAATAATTAAAAAATAAAGTTAGTCAGCTTCAATAAAAAATAAATGTACACAAACATATATACAAATGTATGATTTATACCTGCACAAAATGTAGCTACTTTGTAAAATGTGTTTTTGAGGGACAAGTGTAACCTGGATTAAAGGTGTGGATTGTTTTAACCTGGATGGGGCAGCTGTGGCTGAGTTGTTAGAGCAGTCGTCCTCCAATGCAAGAGTTGGGGCTTGGAATCCACCAGCAGTCACATGCCTAAGTGTCCATGGGCAAGACACTGAACCCCATGTTTGTGCCCCATTGGTGTATGAATGTGAGCTAAAGCTCGGATTTGTCTCTTTAGAATGATTTGTTCTTTGTAATCTAGTAGAGTGCTGTATGAATGGGTAAATGAGGACATGTAGTGCTTTACACTACTATAAACAATGTAAAGCACTTTGAGTATCAATTAGATAGAAAGGTGCTATATAAGTACAGTACAGTCCATTTACCATTTACCATTACAAGTGTGGATCATTGTAACCTGGGTTAAAAGTGAAGTCTTCGTCTTCAACCATCAACAGAGGCCTCATGTCAGTGACGTTCATGTAAGGATCTTTCAGTCTCTGCTGCTTGCTGTGGTGGTGTGCATGATGTCTGTCCATCATGAAGGCTGTCATTGTTTGTTGTTTTCTGGAATGAGAGAGTTTATATGTATTATATCATAATTTACAGTAACTCAAGAAATGCCTTGTTTCACTTGGTTAAACGCACAAGCACACACACACACAAATATAAAATACTAATTACACACACTTGAGTAGATGAATAAATTACTGTAATTCCTGTTTAAATGCAATTCATCCTTCCATACAATGCAGTGACTTCAGACTTTGCCAGCAAATTAAAAGTTGAAGCTAAATCATTAAATTATCACCATCTTTGTGTTAGATTTATTTATAAAACACATTTAAACACTGCTTGTTTCGTTACATTAAAAATAAAAACACACACATTCTCTGTCACAGCTAAGAAACAAGCAGCAGCAGCAGCTACCAGAGACACTGGCATCACGTTTTCTCTCTTTGAAACAGAACAAATATGTTTTGAATTACCTGCTGCTCTTCCTTCATTCACACCGTGGTGAAGCCCGTCATGTTTACATTTCATCTGCGTGGTTATCTCGTGTCGCGTCGTCACTTTTCAAAGCTTTTTCATCTTTATGAAGCGTCGAACTCCCACACGTTGTAGGACTTATTTACAGTTTTCTCTGCGTCGCGTCGGTCATTGTAAAATAGACTTTGAAAACAGTCTCTGCTCTGTTTCCTCCTCCCTCCTCGCTCAGTTCAGAAGCCACACACGCGCAGGCGCAGCACGCTGACGCTGCAGTTTTTTTTTTTTTTTCAAACTTTATTCAGTCAGGCTCAGCCAGCTTTGACAAAGCTTTACCGGTGAACAAAACAGCTCCGCGGCGCCGTGAAAGAAGCATAATCGCGCGACACAACGAATCGATGATGAAATTCGTTGCCAACACTTTTAAAAATCGATTTTTATCGATTTTATCGATTCGTTGTTGCACCCCTAGAGATGACCCTGTGGTCTGAGACACCCAGGTCATATACAGACAAGTTATTGAGTACAGTGTCTGTAATCACCAAATCCAGAGTATGCCCCCTGTTGTGCGTAGGGGCGTCCACATGTTGGGTGAGGTTGAGAGATTCCAAAAGAGACTTAAAGTCTGTAGCCAGAGGGGAAGAGGAATTGTCCATGTGGATATTTAGATCGCCAAGAACAGGGTATATGCAGGAATAATGAAGGTTATTTCAATACCTTTTCAAGACTTTTTAAAGACCTTCCAAAATAAATTCAAGACCTTATCGTCACTTTGTTTTATTAAGCAACAAATCTTTGATTTACAAAACTGTTGTTGTTTTCAATTAAATCCGTGAATCTCAAACCTACAACTGAGATACATTGGAAAGAAATAAGTTCAAAAGAAGAAACTGAACCACGACTAGGTTTAAGAAAATATAGCTTAGGTTACAAGACTCGTAGCTATTTTAAAGTAACTTGGTTGAACAATGGCGAATAAGAAATAAACACGGTTATTCTCGGCGACAGGCCTCAGCCATTGTTGAAAATCAGGCATCTCCTTCCAGGAGTCCGAAAACTTGCATTTACCCTCTCATCTCACGGTCTCGCGGCAACTTACTCAAACACACAGACTCAACTTGGAGATAAAGCAGCCGCGCATGTGCACAAGCTAGGCCTAGCCATAAAGGCTGTTGTAACCTGACACTCTAAATTTGTGCGAAGCAGTTTCAGAATCCTCCGCGGTGAGGAAAACAAATATTAGTCATACATAACTTTTTGCTGTCAAATTATTTAAAGCTAGAATAACAGCCAAAATAATAATACCTCATCAAATCGCTTTCAAGACTTTTTAATACTTTTCAAGACCCTTAATTTTCCCAAAATTGATTTATCAACTTTTAATAACTTTTAAGACCCCGCGGATACTCTGAAGAAAAATAGTTTTTACAGGGGAGGTGCAGAAAAAAGTGAGGAGGTCATGCATTTCTGAGTTAAATGAAACATGCGGTTTGGGAGGTCTATAAATCAATAGAACGTTCATCAGGAGTGGGGCTTTGAAGTTGAAGGCCAAACATTCAAAAGAAGAAAAATTATGAGAAGACAGATGTGACAATTTTAAATTACTGCGGTAGATTACAGCCAGACCACCACCGCGGCCAGTGCAGCGGGCTCTCTGCAGATAACTGTATCCAGAGGGACAAGCTTCATTCAGAGAACTGAACACGTCTGGTTGATGCCAAGTTTCTGTGAGGCACATGAGGTCCAAGTTTTTCTCCAGAATGTGATCATGAATTAGACATGATTTATTGGATAGTGATTGTACATTGAAAAGTTCTATTTTAATGCTAGTTGGTGTAGGAGCTTTTTGAACCGGTTTAAGCAGACTGAAGTCCACTCCACGTTTTCCTTGCCACCTCGTGCGCTGCGGACTACAAGGGACTACAGACGCAGCGTTCTGATGACGTAGTTGAGGTGCGACACGTCTCCCGGACGGAATCAATTCAGAGCGAGAATAAACGGATTTCTTTCGAGAGCCTCTATGGATGTAACGAGGTCTACGCAGAAGTCCCAGTTGTTTGATGATGGAAACAGAAGGTGGAATGGAGCAGTTGTTAAGTCCAAGCAGCTGCGAAGCGGAGTAGGTCAACATCACACCAGCCAAGCCGGGGGAAGCTAGCACAGAGCTAGCCGCTAACAGCAGACCCACGGCTCCGAGAGAAATAACCAAGAAGCAGTGAGATGTAACTTGAATGAGCATAACTTGAAGAGGAGCACAGGAGAAAGTCCAGAACGGTCCAGACGACACAGGAGGTTGACAGAAGCAGCAGGTAAGCAAAACAAAAACTGCAGCCACGTAGTTCTCCAAGCAAAGTTTGTGCAAGGTTTGTGCTGGAGTTTGACAGGAGGCAGACAGCCCAATATTCCGGTTAGGAAGTACTAGCCAAGCTGTCCGTAAAGTCCTTGATTAAAAAAAAACACTGAACAGAATAAGTCCAGATAAATGTCCAAAAAATAAAAAATAGCAACAGCAAAACAACTTTTCAGCATGGAGAAGCGGCGAACATCACGACATCACGCCAGCGTCCTCTCCCAGGTGATCCTCATCATGTAGGATGATGCGCTTACCTGCAGATGACAGTGTGATGTCAGCAGCAGCTTCCATGTGACCTCGGCCCTCCAAGGTGAAGTCCTGAGGGACCAAGGCAGGAAATTGTTTCATCCTCTCCGAGTCTCCTGCAGGCACCTGAACGCAACACAAACAGAGGAGTTACAGCACCTGAACGCAACACAAACAGAGGAGTTCCAGCACCTGAACGCAGCACACGGCGCTCACTCAGCCTGTGACCATGTGACTCACCCCCAGCAGGACGTGGCCGGCGTGTTTCTCATAGATGTCGTCAGCTTTGTCCAGATGGGTGATGTGGACCGGGACACGATTAGAAACCATGACAGAAAACCAGCAGGACTGTCCTCCCTGCAGACAACCAGTCAACCAGCAGATTAATCAATACATCACACACTGTTGAAGGTGTGGCAGAGAACTTCTGGACGGTGGCCTTTAAGGGACATCTGAGACCAGATGAATCATGTGACTACAAGTGAACCAGCAGAGTCTTTTTGTTGGTAAACATCAACATGTGGGATGTTTCAGCGACGTCTCACCTGCAGGAAGTCGATCCTGGCCAGAGCTCCCACAAACAGACTCATACCGGGCTTGAACACGAACGTTCGTGGGACGATGGCTTGGGTCGGAACCACCAGCCGGACCTCGTGGTCTTGCAGCAGATGGAGGATCTGAAACGTAGACACAACGTCAGCTCTTCAGTTCTACCTTGGACCCGACTGATCTAGGATGAGGCTGACGAAGATGTTCTCACGTCGCGTTCCTTCATGATTCCCGGCGTGTCGTACAGCCAGTGGGCGTCCTTCACCTCGTTGAAGCTCAGCTCCTCAGGTGGGCTGCTGACAGCTGGGGGAGGAGCCACAACACGCTGACTTTACTAAAATCAAATCACTGCTGTAATTTTTCTGTTATTATCATTAATATTATTCTCTTAACTCATGTTGTAGGCGGAGCCATTGTAAAGGTCAACAGGGTTTGACCTTTAAACCCTTAACCAGGAGTCTGCAACTTTTACAATTAGGAGTGATTTTTACCATCTGCTAAATACAGTATATGAGCTACAAAATCAGAAAATTAGGATTTTATTCCTTTTTCATAGAGTACACACCACAGCTGTGACAGATTCTTATTCTTTAGGTTTTAAGCTAAAAGTAAAGAACAAACTGGTTGGTTCTAAACAAGAAAATGACACTTTCTTTTTTATTTTTAGTTATTTTAGTTCATTTTTTTGTAGACAATATTGTTTTATGGATAAATAAAATATTAACTGGAATCTTAATGTCATAAGAAGAGCAAGCAGAAAATAATCCAGCAGGTTGTTGGTTATTTATCATCAAAAAGTTCCCAACGGAACAAACTTTAATTACCGTAATTTAAAGTACTTAAGGCACTGGAGGCAATCCAAAACTGCTTTCTGCCTTTTTAGCAGTTAAAAATGCTGTAAAACTTTTTTTTTGTGTGAATTTTTTATTAAATATTTGTATAACAAGAAACATATACAGTACTGTATAAAGAAGAGCGAGCTAACAAACAAATAGCTCAACGATGAAACCAATGACTACATTTTAAAGACATCCGAGTGAAAACTTAAATCAAATTTGTCTGTTTCTTGTTTGAAAAGATGGGAAGCTGAGTTCATAATGCATTTATAATTACCGTAATTGCTGGACTACAGCGCACCTGAATATAAGCCGCACACACTAAATAAATTTTTTTTGTACATATATAGGCCGCGCTGGCGTATAAGCCGCAGGTATCCAAGTTGTAACATGAGATATTTACACAGAAAGATTTAAAAAAAAAATTAAATAAGTAACAGTACAGGTGGTCCCCGACTTACGACGGCCTCGACTTTACGAACAACCTTACGAACAGTACTGTTGTACAGTAAATACAGTACTGGTATGTGTTTTTAGATGAAAGTGTGTTCGCTAACCGTTTGTAAATAAAGTTCTGTGCATGTTTATGAACCAGTATGTACGCTTGTTCAGTCTCATGTTGATAAACGAGTGTGCGGCGCAGTGTTAGCATACATTTTCCGACTTACTGCCAAAAATCCAGTTTTACGAACGCTACGTGTAATGCGTTCCGACTTACGAATTTCCGGGTTATGAACGGTGCATAGGAACGGAACTCGTTCGCAAGTCGGGGACTACCTATATATATATGTACAGTTAATGTTTTTTTCTGAGCAATGCCTTTTAACATGGCTGGTTAAAAAAAACTTTAAGAATCCATAAATTATCCGCAGCATTGTATAAGCCACCGGGTTCAAAGCGTGTGAAAAAAGTAGCGGCTTATAGACTGGAAATTACGGTATTTATTACAGGGATCCACTTCAGAAAGGCTTTAGGGCCTCATGTGGCTCCAGAGCCACAGGCTGCAGACCCCTGCTCTGAACCATACCTTAAGAAAACTTTGTATTTATTTGGTCACTAAATGATTCAGATTATTTTTCTGAAGACAGACTACATTAAAAACACAATCAAGAGAATGTTTTGTCTTCCATATAGTAACGACTGATTAAGGTGGGCGTGGCCTTTGAGGAAAAACACAATTTTAAGGTTGTTCAGCTTCAATAAACGTTAGATGTTCCTTCATGGTCCAGCTTTGGATCAGAACGGCTGCTAACCAGCCAGGCTGCCAGTTTCTGATGGGAGACGATGACATCACACATCATCCATCCAATCACAGCTCACCTGGTATCGTAAAATCGGCATCTTCGTTTTCTCCATGTGCCAAACTGTCCGGGTCGAACTGGATCTCCTTCGGCTTGGTTCTGTTGAGCCGGAACGTTTGACCAACGCGGCCTGAACAGGTGAACAGGTGATCAGCGCTATGTCTGATCCCGCCCCTCACCCTCCCACAACCCCACCCCCCCCTCCTCGCCCACGTCTTACCCACTAAGTATCCGTGTTTGCCCAGCTTCTGCAGCTTCTTCAGCTCGTCGAACTGAAGCTCCGCCTCCGTCTGATGCTTCGACTCCGTCAGGCGCTCGAGACGCCTGAACATCCTGTACGGGGTCGGGTTGATGATGGGGAACTTCAGCAGGTCCAGGGTGGTCCCTGAACGCAGCACGGTGAGGTGAAAGAGTGAAGAGGGAACATTTACAGCGGCGAGAAAAACAAACCTGAAAACGAATGAGGAACTAAAAACTGAAAAACGAGTACCATATTTTCAGGCCTATAAGTCACAGTTTTTTTTAAACTAATTTTCATGTCCTGCGACTTATGGGGCAAAGCGACATATTTATGGATTTTTTTCCCATATTTTTAGACCAATTTTTGGCTGAGATATGACAGTTTCCATTCATTCTGACGAAAAAATGGAGCAGTACCACTTTCGACCGCTAGGGTCCACCGACCGTTCCCAGCTCATGTGTCCGAAAAAAAGCCTCCTCTGCTCGGACTCACTCTGTCGCAGCACGGCCTCCTGAACTCTGGAGGTCTGAACTAGTGTTTGTTAGCAAAATAGCTCAAGAACCACACGACAGATTTTGATGAAACTTACAGAAAGTAATCACTGGATGGATATTTACAACGTATTAGCTTTAGGAGATGTTTGAGCGAAAATTCAATTTATTTATTATTTATTTTAGCAGCGCGCGCGACCGTTTGGAAGACGTCAAAGCGAAACAATTTAAATCCAGCTGATTTGACCATTACGTGCATTTATTAAGGAAAAGTTAAGCTCAGAAACACTTTTACTATGTCAGCAAACAAATATATATTTTTACCGGTAAGTGTTTATTTTGCTAAATCTTAAAGAAATGAAGCCGTCCCACCCGTGCGCGTGCACGTAGCAAAACAACTTTTTTAAATCCAGCAGATTTGACCATTTTGTGAATTTATTAAGGAAAGGTTAAGCTAAGACACATCTTTGCTATAATTTTCAGCAAACAAATAATAGTTTTTACCGTGTTAATCCTAATCCTATCGTGTAAGTCCTTCCGTGCACGCTCCTATGGCCGCCATATGCAGCAGGGCAATACGTCACCGGTCCACATTTCGGATTGTCGGCGGTGACGCGTAATAGATGTGACTTATGGGGCAAAGCCACTGCTGATACATATACAGCATTCTCTGACTAGCCTTATCTAAGGATGCCAAATGTGCCTTACTTCATATGCCACTTTGCCTATATACCAACATCAACTACCTCATACATATACTGTGTACATTAACTTATATGCTGCTGTGCCACTCTTTGCAAATGTCAATGCTAGAACCTTCAGTTTATTTTATAGATATACTTTTTATACTTTTTATACTACTATGCAAAAACTCAGGACAGTATTACACTTTTATTATTTCATTTTATGCTTATGTTCATTGGGTGTTTGGTGTTTTAGGGGTGTTTGGTGTTTCAGTGTTGGTGTAAATTTTCATACTTTTATACTATTATGAAAAAACTCAGGACAGTGTTACACTTTTACTATTTTATGCTTATGTTTATTAAATGTTTTAGTGTTTAGATGGTTACTGTTGCACTGAGGGACTGAGAGAAACGCAATTTCGGTCCTGTGTATGTCCTGTACATATTGCAGTTCTGACAATAAAGTTGACTTTGACTTTTGACTTTGAAAGCGACATATTTATGGATCTTTCCACTTTATTGGACATAACTGGACTAATGCGACATATAAGGCAGTGCGACTTTTCACCCGAAAATACGGTATGTGGATTAAGAAGACCAACAACATGTCCAGGTTCTGGTACTGACCGGGCCACGGCGAGATGGTGGCCTTGCCGATCACATCGGCGGCTCTGGACTTGCAGTAATCGGACTCGAGCAGCATGTTGAAGAGCGTGGACTTCCCGGAGTTGGCGCTGCCCACCATGTACACGTCTCCTTTGTACTTCCAGGACCGCTGCAGGCTGGAGATCAGGGTCTCGACGCCGTAGCCGGTCTTGGCGCTGATCAGGTGGACGTCCGTCACCTGAGACCCGAAGCCGGCGTCCTGACAGTACTGGGTCAGCTGCCGTTTGACGCGCTGCAGGTAGTTGGGCGCGTCGCTGGGCAGAAGATCAATCTTGTTGCCGAGGACGACGACGTGCTTGTTGGTTCCCACCAGGCCCGGCAGGTCAGGGACGATGGAGTCCGGCAGGTCCAGAAGGTCCACGAGGAGCAGCACCAGCGCCTTCTTGGTGCGGATCTGCTGCACCACTTCCCGGTACTGGTCGTGGGACAGCTTCAGGTTCAGGGCCTTGTGGTGGTAGTTGAGGAGGTGGCAGCGCTGGCAGCTGGCTCCGCCCAGTTTCCCCTCCTGCAGCAGGACCTTGTACTTCTCGCTGGGCAGGTAGCCGGGGACGTCGGTGGCGGTGCAATGCAGGATGGCGCCGCAGCCCGAGCAGCAGGTGTCGCCGATCGGCACGTCCACGTCCGGAGTCCCGAAGATCTTGTGCTCGCCTTTCTGCTCTTTCTTCTTCTTCTTCTTGGACTTGACAAGGTCCTCGTCCAGCGGGAAGTCCGCATCCTGGAAGTCGATGAGGGAGTTTAGCTCCGCCTCCTGCAGGGCATCACCCTTCAACACCTGCAGCTGATGCTCCAGAGACCTCAGGTATTTCTGAGGGGAGACCCGAGCATCAGGAGCTGAGGAAACTCTGAGCTGCTGGACGAGCTGCTCCTCGTAACGGGGGTCCTCCTCTGGACCTGGAGCAGGAGAGACAACACACTCAGGAGGGTTCTACAGGTTCTGCAACACACCTGCTCTACAGAGACACACCTGCTCTACAGCGACACACCTGCTCTACAGCGACACACCTGCTCTACAGCAACACACCCGCAATACAGCAACACACCTGCTCGGCAGCGACACACCTGCTCTGCAGCGACACACCTGCTCTGCAGCGACACACCTGCTCTGCAGCGACACACCTGCTCTGCAGCAACACACCTGCTCTATAGCAACACACCTGCTCTGCAGCGACACACCTGCTCTGCAGCGACACACCTGCTCTGCAGCGACACACCTGCTCTATAGCGACACACCTGCTCTGCAGCGACACACCTGCTCTGCAGCGACACACCTGCTCTGCAGCGACACACCTGCTCTGCAGCAACACACCTGCTCTACAGCAACACACCTGCTCTATAGCAACACACCTGCTCTGCAGCAACACACCTGCTCTACAGCAACACACCTGCTCTGCAGCAACACACCTGCTCTACAGCAACACACCTGCTCTACAGCAACACACCTGCTCTACAGCAACACACCTGCTCTACAGCAACACACCTGCTCTACAGCAACACACCTGCTCTATAGCAACACACCTGCTCTACAGCAACACACCTGCTCTATAGCAACACACCTGCTCTACAGCAACACACCTGCTCTACAGCAACACACCTGCTCTACAGCAACACACCTGCTCTACAGCAACACACCTGCTCTACAGCAACACACCTGCTCTACAGCAACACACCTGCTCTACAGCAACACACCTGCTCTACAGCAACACACCTGCTCTATAGCAACACACCTGCTCTACAGCAACACACCTGCTCTATAGCAACACACCTGCTCTGCAGCGACACACCAGCTCTACAGCAACACACCTGCTCTACACACGGGCTCACCTGAACAACATGAGGTCCTACTGGAATGAATATTGTAAAAGATGAAACTGAAAATATTTCTCCATCAGGAAGTTGAAATAAATATTTTAATTAAAGTTAATAACTAATTCTCTAACAAGAACAGCTCGGACTTTAAATAAAATTTAATAAAAATTAAATGAACTCAAGAACTCATAATTTATTCACAATGGAACAAAGTAAACTCATCACACGCTGAAACGAAGACATTTGACCTCATTTATGATAAAAATAAAATAAAATGACAGCTGCAACTTATTTGTTTAAACTTGTTCCAGGTCCATGTTCCCTCTGAATCATCTCCTCTTCTTTTAAAACCAGTCTGGAAACATCCAGGACCTGAGGAGACCTGTTGGAGGTTTTGGAAGGACTGTTGTCCCATTCTGGTCTGATGGAGGACTCTAGCTCTTCAGCAGTCCTGGAACTTCTTTGCTGGACGGGAACAGATGTTCTGAAACCTGACAGTCTTTCCAGATGTGTAAGCTGTCCATACCAGCGGCACTAATGCACCCCCACACCATCAGAGAGGCAGGCTTTTGAACAGTGTGGACGGTATTTCTCTTTACTGACAGTCTGTGGGTAAATCAGATCCTATAACTAATGACGTCACAGAAACAAACAAGGTTAAACCAGTGACCTGACACCGACACCGTTAAATGTTCTGGTTCTGATCAGACAGAACGGGCTGACCCTCCAATATGGCGGCGGGGCTGACCTCTACAGGTTTAATCAGAACCGATCGGAACCGCAGATTAAAACCGAACCGAAGAACCGGAACACGCACGGGCCTCACCAGCACAGTCCAGGAACACGAACTGCTCCTCCAGGTTCTGGTCCACGGTGCAGCTCTGGACCAGGTTCTGGTTCTGGTCCACGGTGCAGCTCTGGACCAGGTTCCGGTTCGAAGCGCGGCGCGGCGGGCGCACATCGCCCGCGGCGGAGCTGAGACGCCTCCACAGCTGGTGGCGGACACACACCTGGAACACCTTCAGCATGTCACCGAGGGACACGCGCTCACTCAACTGGACTTCCTTTCCGACGGATGTGACGTCATAAACGCTTATTTTGGTTCCGGTAGATCGTTCAATGGGCGTCTCAACGCAGCGACAGATGACTCACTCTGACAGAAATTCATGAGCTGAAATAAAACAAGGTTTCTGATCTTTGTTGTTCGGCTGAAAATAAGTTGTTTCGGGTTATTATTAGTAAATCGTTTTTTTAATGTTTTTATTTTGCTTTGAATATTTTCACTTTAGTCGGATATTTGCGATGTTCAGGGTGAAATTCGAAATGTAAACTCTGTGATTATGTTAACAAAATACTAAAGCTTTTAGTTAAGTGTTTAATGTTCTAGACATTTGTTGATTGTGAAAAGTTACTATTTTTTCTGTTATTTATAGAAGATTCTTGTTTTAATTGATTGTTTGAACTTGTTTGTTCTGGAAAAAAAAAAGGGGGGCAGACAAAATAAGATTTCTTCTTCCTTCTGCCACCTTTCATTTTATGTATTCTTTCACAAATTTATGATACTTTTTTTTTCTTTATCTTTTGGGTTTTAATGTAAAATGAATAAAAAAATTTAAAAAATTGTAACCGAACTGAAGTAATGAAACAAAACAAAAAAAATGCCTAAGGTAGACCACTTTTACATTGGGATCTTTCTGTGAGAGTGAGTCCTCTTGTCTCACACGATCTCTGTCTTCTGGGTAAACATTCTGTCAGAGTGAGACCTCACACCTCAGAGAGGATCTTTGCCTCCTGCTCGCACTATTTCTTTTGGACCCAGTTCTGATTCTTCTCAGACAAAATGCTGAATCTGACCCGGTCTCTGAGGCCAGCTGCCGGCCTGCTCAGACCCGCTTCTACCACTGCACAGGTGAGTCCACCAGGAACTCCGCACCTGCACCAGAACCACCGGCCCAACAGAACCGTCTGTTGCTGCAGAAACAAACACGCCTCACGGATAAACACAAGAACTCACGCGTGCTCATTGGTTACTCGGTGTTTGGGTCATGTGTTCGTGTGCTTCGGTTTGGATGTTTTGCGTGGCACGGTTCGGTCTGGTTCGGTTGTTTCTGTGTCGTTGGTCTCTGATCAAAGTTAAAGGTCAGAAAACTCAACTAGTTTAAGATTAACCCGCAGCTCGGGGGAGTTCCTGAACGCATCATGGCGTTCAGCGTCCCCCACGTAGAAAAGTGTGCATGTGCTTTTAATGCACGCGCGCGTTCGTGGTCCACGGTCACGTATCAGTCCACTGTAGTGATGTCAGATATCCAGCAGGGGGTAGCAGAGGTCAGAGTTCAGAACCTCATCTTCAGTCAGGGAATCTGGACTTCAAATGTTTCCTCTAGGTTTTTTTTATTTTTATTGAATGAAGCAAATATAACAAACACAACAAGAAATAACAGCATAATAAGGCAAACAATGAAATAAGATGAGACAAGTTACCAGGGGGAAAATAAAATAGAAAAGAATAATAAAATACAGTTGTACTATCAGCATACACAATTATGTATTATTTATACATTGTGACCATGCTGACAATGTTCTAACAGCCTTAGCCTACTGTTTGCACAGTGTTCAATGTCTTTTACTGTATATATAAGTTTCAAAGTCCTTAAAAAACACACAAAAAATCGGCCTTTTCCTTGAGAATTTACATTTATGTATGTAGTACTTAGCAAAAGTTAAGAGTAAGTTAATAATAAAGACTTCTTTTTCATGTTCATTGTCATTTGCAAAGAAACCCAGGATGATGTGTTCATAAAGCAGTTGATAATGTTTACATAGGTGAGTTGTTATGAAATGGGTCAAGTCCTTCCAGAAAATCTTAGTAAATGAGCAATACCAAAAGAGATGTGGTACAGTTTCAGGGGCAGAGGTACAGAATGAACATTGTGTATCAATATCTTTTTTATATCTGCTTAAAAAATGCTTTACAGGGTAAAACTTATGAATAATTTTGAAGGAGATTTCTTTAATTTTATTTGTAACAAAAAATTTGTGTGGTAAACTCCAAATTCTTTTCCAGTTAGCATTACTAACAAATTGCTTCCAGTAAGAAATGACATATGGTTTTGTAGCAATTTCACTTTGAAAAAGTAACCGTATAGCTTTGTTGTTTTTACACGAAGAAGAAAAACACAACTTTCCACAGAGGGTGTCACTAAGTTTTGGTAGAGAAACCAATCTTTGATTGGAAGATCCTCTACATAACATTTTTGCACCACTTGGAATGGCTTTTATTACCATGTTAAACTCTGCATGTGATACAGTTAGATTATATGTAGAAACAAATTCATTATATGTCATTAAATTGTCATCTGGTGTCATCAACTGTTTTACTAAAATGATGTTGTTTTCAAACCATGTTTTCAGAAAAAGACTCTTATTTTTGACTAAAATATTACAATTGTTCCATATATAGTAGCGTTGAGGTGAAAAATTGTGTTTGTATATCAGAAGCCATGCTAAAAGAGCTTGCTTGTGGAAGTTTGAAAGTTTTAAAGGAATTTTGTTTACCTTATAATTACACAACAATAGAAATTGTATCCCTCCAAATTGACCAAATAAATATTTAGGAATAAAGTTCCACATGGAAGACTCGTTTTTTAAAAAGTTTTTTAACCATTTAATTTTAAGGACATTATTCAGAGATGTAAAGTCTAAAAAATCAAGACCTCCATTTTTAGAAGAGTTAATAAGAACGGATTTTTTAATATAGTGTATTCTATTTCTCCATAGAAAATTAAAAAGTATCTGGTCAACCTTTTGGGCATTTTTCTTCTCAATAGAAAGTGATGATGCAATGTACACCAGCCTAGAAATCCCTTGAGCTTTGGACAAAAGCCGGTCCCCCACCCACCGCTGGTGATAAGGAAGAGAAAGTGGAGGTGGAGGTGAATGGAGAAATAAAAAGTGCAGGAACGGAGGCAAAGGAGCTGGTGTAGGAGAAAGCAGGGGCGGCTGTAGAAGAAATGGAGCTGGGGCCCCCCAAACCAGGTGAAGAAACAAGGGAAGAGAAAAAATGAAGTTAGTGATGGAAGCATCATATTCTAGTTTCAAACCCTAACATGTGGTTTTGTATTTAACCAGTTCAGGGTTGTTTGTAGTTTGTGACAACTGGCATATTAAAGTTGTAAGTTGTGAAAACTTACTATTCAGTCATTTTCTGCTCATCATCTGAACCAAAGCAAAACAAACAAACAAATATATATATATATATATATATATATATATATATATATATATATATATATATATATATACATACATACACACACACACACACACTCCGGTATATATATATATGGGCCCCCCAACA
>JBBPBX010022810.1:0-11051 GCA_038048925.1 Garcialebias charrua | reverse complement strand
GGTAACAGAGCCATATATGGCTCTGAGGAGGAGGGACCAGAAACGTGTCTCTGTTCAAAATTTTCCTAAGTTCCAGCGTGTTCCAGAAATTACATACTGAACCTTTAACCAAAACAGCAACAACTTTGTCATTTCTCAGCATGAGACAATTTTAGTTGAAAACTCTGGCATGAAAGGTGGCAAGTGATGCATTCTTTGAAAAAATTCTTGGTCTTTAATTAATTGTTGTTAAGGAACAGTAGCCTCTCTAACATCTTGAAATGCATAGAAGCCAAAGGCACAGTGTGTAAGGCATGTCATTGTACTCAAAGATATTTATTAGAAATTGTATTGTTTTTTGGTTATCAAGCCTGCTGACCTCTGTGCAATATCTGACAGATACAAAGTATATTCTCGTAGAATCAGCTTTGTATAAAACCACACACTGCTTTTATGTGATGACTAAAACCCCAACAAATGCAAGTGTCTGCAAGTTCATGGGTTGTGTTTCTGCTGGAGGAACGTCCACAGACAGGATATATTTGTTTCTGTTGGTATTGGGTGCGAGGTCATCTTACTGTTTTTTTTTCTTCACTTTCACTATAACTGCAAGTCTGTTAAACAACAGTGCAGCTGCAAAGAGAGGAACGCCAAGCAGGGGAGGAGAGACAATTGAGGAGAGGGAGAGAAAAGCTTCTCCTGCGAAGAGTGGAGAAAAACAAAGAGGCTTCACTTTGCAGTCCAGGAAAGACTTGGCCTCTCACTGGGGTGAGCATGAAATAAATAAATAAAAAAACAGGGTAAATGGGTGAAACACCCTAAAACCAAACCTTCAGAACATAAAAGCAGTGAAACACTAATGTATTCAGGGACCACAGCTCGGAAGCGCGACACCCGATGATTAGCTTGGGGGTATAAGTTTGGACACATGCACAGGAAGTCAGCTCTGCTCTGAAACTAACCAGCTCACAGCTCTGTCACGATGATATTAGCTGTCTTGTCTGTGGTGCTGAGGTGAGCTTTAAAACAGATCAGCCGCAAACCACAGTTCTGATATACGTTTTTTAAAGTGCAGGGAGAAAAGTTTATGCAGTTATAGGCACAAAACGTGTGACACTAAAATATTTCTCACAGTCTTCGAAGAGAAGAAAAAGTGTGGGGTTTTGCAGAGGAGGCGCACCTCAGCAGATGTGTTTTTGATGAAGTTTTAGGTCAGGGCACATCTGGTATTCATTGATTTTCCAACTGACTTGCCCAGCTAGAGCTAAACACAAGCCTCATTGGATCTCACACCTTTAGCCCCATTAACCCTTTACAGGTCGAGCTGGGAGAGGAAGCTGGAGCCTGACCAAGATCCTTTTGGCAGATGCTGCTCTTCTGTAACGACCCTACAGTAAAACTCTGGTTACAGTACAACTAGTTATCATTTCTGATTGACAAATGTTAGTTAAAATGCAAACAAAGAAGATAACGATCAATTTAATTAGATTAAAATAAATTACTGGGCTGTATAAAACAAAAATAACTAGGAGAAAATTAGTCTTTATGAAAATAACTAGAGAAATTGCACTTTCTGTGAAAATGCAGTGTGATTGCTTATTGCAAACGCAGCTAAAATTAGCTAAGAGATTATGCTGAAATAGAAGACTAAGCCTACTTTAGTAAAAGAAAGCAGAAAGAACACATATTTGCTGGATTAGGTTTAAAAATGCAAAAGGCTGAATATAGCAACAACAACAACAACAAAGCTGAAAAGTAGCTGAAAATGCAGAAAGAAGCTTAAACACCCAGAAGGAAGTGGAAAGAGCTCAAAGGAGCTCCATACATGTGAAATTAGCTGAAATAGATTACATTAGCATAAAAAGAGCTAAATAATAGCTGAAATAGCAGAAAAAGCTGAAACGAGCATAAAAAGTTAATTAGGCTGAAAGAGAAATTACCATGAAAAACCTGAATTTATCTGAAAACAGCTGAAACCAGCTAAACAATACAAAAAAGGTAGTTAAAGATAGAGCAAGCTTAAATTAGCAAAAGAAAGCAGAAATAACACATTTTCCCAGTTAGGCTGCAAGAAGCAGAAATAAGCACAAAAAAGTGGGAAATATCTGAAAAAAGCTGCAAACAGCTAACAGCTGAAAAGTAGCTAAAAAAGCAGAAAGAAGCTTAAATTACCAGAAGGAGGTGGAGAGAGCACATTTTTGCTAAATTAGGCTGAAAATGTTTCAATTATTGCAAAAAAAATAGGAATTAGCTGAAAAAGTTCAAATTTGCAATAAACAGCTAAATAGCTGAAATAGCAGAAAAAGCTTAAACTTACCAATATATGCTAAAAGGAGCAACATTAGCAGAAAGAAGTTAGACAAAGCACAAAAATGTTGTAGTTAGCAGAAAGAACATGAAAGGAGCACAAAACGGCTGAAAAACAGCTGAAACTAGCTGGAAAAAGTTGAAATTTGTACAAGGAAGCTGAAAGAAGCTGAACCAGAACAAAATGTGACAGGAGCAGTAAAAGGTTGTAAACACATCTAAAGATTTGAAGGATGTAAAATGAGCTCAAATCATTTTCTTTGAGAAAAAAATGGCAGAAAAGGCTAAATATTTCAAAAAGCTGAAGTTGGAAAAATAGCAAAAGTCATAGCAGGATTGTCAAGAAAGAGCTGAATGTTTTGATTTATCATTTGTTGCAATAGCTTGAAAACTGCGGTACGAGAATCATGCCAAAAAACATATGGAAGATAAATGGATGACAATACTGTGAACCAACGCTTCATAATAAATCACATTATTAGGCTGCAAATTACTGGGTTTGAATTAGGAACTGCTTATTGTTTAAGGCACCCCAACATTTATTGTTGCCTGCTGCCAAAAGACATGCTTAGAAGGTTGTACATAGATGTACATTTACAACTGATAACCCTTCAGAGTCAAACCAATTCAAGATGCACACAACAAAGCAACTTCAGAAAACACAAAAAGGCTATAATTTTCAGAAATTGAGCAAAAGTTTAGTGTAGTAGTAGCTGAGAGTCATTCACAACACATACTCAAAGCACTATTTCTCATGAAAATTTGTGATAACATCATCTTGGTCTAAAACTAGCATAAAGTGAGAAACTCTAGGCCTTTAGCTTTTCTTGTTATTATACAGAAACTAAAATTAGCTAAACTGAATTGGATTAAATTAAATTAAACCGATTTAAATTCAATCAAGAAACTGGTAAGTTACTTTATTTTCAACTTCCTCTTTGGTCCATCTGGAGCTAATGATGTCACAGTCAAATGTTCAACACTAAATACTGGAAATCAACCCAAAGCTGCAGAGTTAATAAACACGACACACCCTGCAATAAAAAACATACAGGCTTACTCAAAGCAGGAACATGTGGCTCCATGAGGACACCAACCCACTGACAGCCTAATATGTGTAAGATCTGACTCTTCTGGATGCAGTGCAGTTTCATCTATTAGCCTTTTTAGGATGATTTTACCAGCGGATTCGGATGTTATCAGTCCATTCTATGGGCGCTATCAACCGTTATCATCCCCATAGAGTATGGGAGAAACTGTACAGTCTACGTACTAGCATGTTTGATAGAACGTTATCAGCGTTTTAATGGCTGTTCAGGCAGCGTGTTTCCGCGAACCCGGAAGTGGTGTGTTTTTGTGTTTTGCAGCTTATGTAACCGTTTCCCTCAACCTAACGAGAAACTGTTCGATTCTATGGTTGATAACATCCGAAGCGGGTGATTTTACCACAGTCTCTGTCTCTACTTACAGGATTTATCTTCAAATGTAGTACTATGTCATTTTAATTCCCAAACAGCGTCGTGTGAGGATGACGACTACTTCAAGTTAGTGAAGTCTTGGCCACAAAAACCTTCTGGTTGGAGGGGATAGAAGAAGCTGTTGGGATGTGGACCTTCACAGAACAGAATACTAATTTCTAAAACTAATTTCATCGTTGTAAGGGAACAGACAATCATACGATCTCAGACTTCCCTTCCCCGTCCCTGTGAAGACCTCTTCACTTCTGTTAGGTCATTTAACTCCAATTTGTGAATATTTTGGGCATAAAAGGATCCTAAACTAAGGAAATACACCATCGTTTTATTTTTTCTGGATAAACAGCACAAACCTCCAACACTTTGTTACCAAGCGTCCTGTCATTAAGAAAATCAAATAATATCAAAGTTAATTCATTTCAACAGAAAGAAACATTTAGCCCTAATAGGGGGATTCCTGAAAGGATGTTAGTTTATATAATTAAAAACATGATCAAAAAGGATAGTGCATCTTTCAGATCCTATGTCAGGTCTGGTGTTTTTTTGTTGATGTTTTTTTTTACTATTACTCAAAGGTCTTTCTATGAAATGCAGCTAGATAGTTTATTTAGACTGGCCACTTCTGCTTTTGCCCCATATACTCCATCCAAAGCAGCCAAATCTGCTCTCGCTGACGTAGCTGCGTGACACAAGTTGTGTCATTTTATTCTCAGAGCAGCTTCGCCTGTCCTTTCTCAACCCAAGGTCCGGGCCAAACTTTGTCTCACAGGCATGTGCGCCAAGTATTTTGTGGTTGGTCAGAAGTTTGTGTGTATGTCAGTGCAGAAATGCGCTCAGACATTTAGCTGTACGACTCTTCAAACACACTAAATGAGTCAAAAACTCCAGGATGGAGATTGTGCAGATAATGTATATGGAGGAGTCTATCTGCTGAAATGTGATGCCCTCTTCATGATAGATTTGTGGCCAAATGGTGGATGCAGAGACAGAATGGAGACTTTGATGTGAAGCAACCTGTGTGGTGACGTATACTGCAGCAGGAGGGGTTTCCCAGGAGCTCTGCATCCGTGTCTCAAGGACTATGAAATGTATGTGTGAAAATGAATGTGACCATGTGACCATGAGCTGACTGTTCAGCTTCGGATGGAGTATGCTGAGCCCTTTATGGTCCACTTTTCTTATTTCTTATGCACACACTGTTATGGACAGCAGTTGTATAGTTTAATGTGGCAACAACCTGAAAATTAATTAAAAGAAGAGCAGCTAAGTTAAATACATGGAGAAATATTGACCAAGACAATTTAAAATAGTCAAAGTATTTTGGTTTCTTGAAAGTATGAATGGCCTAAAACCTAACCTTCTTTAAAGAAATGTCTCGTCTGTTGCTGAAAAATGACATCAGACTTTGCTCATAAAGAGAAATCGTGTATGGTATCAACAGCCGCCATGCTCAGGGTGTGCATTGCAAAGGACTCACAAGTTCTACCACATCCATTTGAGCTCAATGTGTAGAATTGACTGAGCTACAACCACTCTTGTGTTGGCTTATGTTGATTAGCTGTGGTCAAGTATCTCTGCAGACAAAATCGGAAGGCGTATCTGGTAGACCACATCTGATTGGACGATAGAAAAATGGGCGTATCTGGAGGGCCACATTTGATTGGACAAAAAAAAAAGGCTGAACAAAAAAAAAAGCCGTTTGTGTTAACACCACAGACATATTATGTCTATGGTGTTAACCGGTTCGACATTAGCGGCGTCTCGGTTCGACATTAGCAGCGTCTCCATAACTTCTCTTTCCGCCTCTCAACATAGAACTTCCTGTTACATTTCCAAAATAAGAGCAACATAAATGGGTGGTGGGGAAGGCTAAATGTTTGTTTTTTAATATCTAGCCATTACAGTAAAAACAAAATCCATTTTGGTTGTTGAATAATATGAAAATAGTTACAATCTATTCATAAAAAAAGAAAAAGAAAGTAACCAAAATAATAATGATACTTAAACTGGCATTGGGACAAAGGATTTTTCCTTTAAAGGTTCAGTATGCAGTTTCTGTAGAACTGCAGCACTTAGAAATATTTTCAACAGGCAAAGCATTCTGATCCCTCCCCCTCAGAGCCATATGTGGCTCTGCCCCCTTGTGGTCTGTTGAATTTCAAATTCAAGCTCTGTTTTTATTGGCTGATTCAAATTCAAGCTCTGTTTTTATTGGCTGGTTACAAACTCTGTTTTTATTGGCTGGAAAATGGCGGGTCACCTTTTCTTTTTAGAAATGCTTATTTACCACCTGGAGAAGCAAGGGGACAATATTTTTTTTTATTTTTTTTTCAGAGATTACCTGGCTAACATCAGTCTGTCAGGAGGTAGTGACAGAGTGAAGAAATATGTTCATAAAAAAAAGCTACATACTGAAGCTTTAACTTCACATTTTCTTGTTCAACCTTTTAAAGCGTCACTGCAGATGAGTGATTGTTAGTTTCTGTTTCTACAACCGGACCAGGTACTATTTCTGCTTACTGGCTAACTTCTTCAGCTGTCTCACATTTTAAGGGTCAATCTTAATCCGGGCGGCCGTGGTGTAGTGGTAATGGCAGTCGTCTCCCGATCGGAAAGTTGGCGGTTCGACTCCTGGGACCCGCACCATGTGTCGTTGTATCCTTGGGCAAGACACTTAACCCTGAGTTGCTCCCGGTAGGACTGGAAAGCACCTTGCATGGTAGTCTTCCGCCACCGGTTTATGAATGTATGTAGCATTCAATATATGTGTAGCACTTTGAGATTTTCAGTAATGAAAAGTGCGTTATAAATTGAATTAATTATTATTATTATTATTAATCCATGTTTCAGCTCCTTTCATAGATCACATCTCATAGAAGAGCACTTCTAAAGAGCACAGTTTCCATTATCTCGTCACAGGACTCATGATTTTTTAATTGAGACCAGACTTTTTGACAAATAGGAGCAAGTTTTGCTTCAGATGCTTCATATTTCATTGTACCCATACCACACTCAAGCCGACCTGTGTCAGGTGCAGCCTACAACCCAAGGACTAAAGAAAATCTTCTTGTGTTTGACAGCAGATAAAACACTGTTTCTTAGAAACCTTCAGTTTTAAACACGAGCTGACGTAACTTACCTAAAGACCAGCAAATACAGCTAGCAAATCAGTGTTTGTCCTCTACATCTACAAACGCCTATTCTCCAGAAACGCCCACTTTTGGTCTGCAGAGAACCCCTTCTCACTGTGGTGGCCATCTTGAACTAGGCTCACTTCAAACATTCAGTTGTAGAAGTACTTGCAATGAATACTATCTGACAGTTTGGCTAAAATCCATCAAGTGGTTCACAAAATATTTTGCAAACAAACAGACCGACTTGCCTCCAATTTGTTAATAGCCAAGTCTTAAACAAAGACCATGTTCAGTTTCTTAATATGTTGGGGATCAGTCTCAGCTACTACCACACCCAATTTCAGATTTCTTTACAAATTTTCAGGTTCCATTTAACGTTGTCCAGTGGTTCACAAGATATTTTGTTAGGACAAAGACACACAAACACGGCAAAAACATTATTGTACACTTTCGCTTTTCATCAATGGGCAATAATAAGGTTAACAGCAATGGATTCAAATTCAAAGCAAACTATGTTTCAAATTCTAATTAAGGCTAAAATACTTTGTAACTCTCTTTTGACACACTGGGTGACGTATGTTCCTCCCCCGCCATTTTTTTTTTTTACCTAAAGAACTGCGTAAACAAATCATTCTTCTCATTGGACGGTTGATGATGTGGTGGTATCACAGGTCATAGATAGATCGTTACGCAGAGAGGAAATCTATTTTTGTAAAACTGTCACAACCATGTGAGCAACAACATTACAAATTAACAACCATATATGGCACATATGAGGCACGACTCCAGCCTTGTTTCAGAAAATCGACAACTCAAACAGTCAAATATAAGGATGTGAAAGGCTGGCACATAGCAGAACACACTGTAATGACATCATTAATATGCTAAAGAGTGAATGAAATCATTAAATGACATCTGGGGACCTGTTTTACAGATCTTAGTTGCATTTCACTGGAAACGTTTGGCAGTAAGAGTAGGTGCTTTTAGTTTTTCACTGACAAACTCACCCCCACTGTTTGCCTCTGAAACTTCCTCCTTTATCCAACCTCGTCACTGTGCTACTTAACCTAACCCTGGTTTGATATTAGAGATATACACACTTCCTCAAACAATATTTCAATTCAATTCTGCCAATTGTAAAAATAAAAATAAAACACGTGGTTTTGAAAAAAAAAATCAATAATTAATAAAATTCCAAAGAGAGAAAAACTACAGAGGCATAGAGCCACATTATCATTTTCCATCTGGTTTAATAGCTGACAAGTGTAAATATTATGATGACACAGATATTACTTTCTCTGAGGCTTATAAGATGTGTTTGCTCCTGCTTGTCTTTCTTGTTAGGAAAATATCTCATGAACCACAGGAATCTGGTGACACTCTTAGAAAGTAATCACTGAGTGCACATCTATAACTAAATATTTTTTTTGCAGTCAACCCAATTCAAGATGTCTGCCAGAATATTACATGTCTGGAGCTCAGTAGTTCAAGTTCAAGTCAATGTTATTGTCATTGTCATCACATATTGTACACGGGGTGGAACAAAATTATGTACACAGGGTCCCAGTTACATCCAACAATAGCAAAAATATAAAATGTGAACAGAAACAGTATATAAGGAGCAAAGATATACACCAAGGCAAGACATACGCCAAACAAATGTCAAACGGCACGCCAAAGATCTAAGATATACGCTAAACAGTAGTTCGGTAGTACATTTTAGTTCAATACCTGTAAAATACAGGTTTTGAGCTAAAATGTAGTGGTGTGGTAGTAGCTGAGCATAATCTCCAACACAATTCATGAGGTCTAACAGATTGCCTAAGATCTTTTTGTTAAATGTTGCCATTAAGTGTCAGGAGTCAACCCTGTTTGTCTTTGAGCTAAATATCTCATGAACCAGTGGATGGATTTAAATGAAACGTATAGAAAATAATCAGTAGATCCAAAACTCCAACTGACTCTTATGAAATCAACATACAGTATTTTCAAATGGACACCACAGAAGGCCCACCACACTGCTCCACACAGAACCCTGATACGCTATCACCATAATAAACCACCATGACTGTGCTATGAAAGTTTCATGCATGCTCCAAACCCTTCATGACCTTTCACACTGTATCCCAAGAGCACCACTATGTTCTTAATACACACCTGAGGACCAGACCAAGACCCTGCAAAGACCATCTATTATGTTCTGGATGATTTTTTAACATGGTAGAGACTTCCACATCCAGTGTGAAGGGGCCTTAACCAATCAATGTTAGTAGTTTAAACATATGGTTGTGTTATACCTGACTGAACTTTACAGGTCACAGGTTCAGGTCATATTTTTTGACTGAAACACATTTTATTCTCACACACAGTCCAATTTTCTGTGATAGACTTGCAGCCTGTCCAGGGTGTTACCCGTCTTTTACAATTGCAGCTAGAGACGGGTCCAACTCCCTTGCTACCCATGAAGGAAAAAACAAGGTAAAGAAAATGGATAGATGGATGAATCAGACTTTCACATGAGCAGAAGGGGAAAGTGCAGCATTCTGAATGTTTCTCATGTACACTTTGACATGTAGCTTGAACAGAGTCAAACCGTCAAAGGCCTGACATTTCTGTGATGGATGGCTGTCTACTTTTGGTTTTCTAAAATCAGTCTAAACTGCTAACCGCAGACATTTAATGACATCTTAAAATGTTTTCTTTGGCTCAGCTATGAAAATTAAAGACCTAGCATGTCCTGAAGGAATGCATATTATTGCCCATCTCCTGTCATGTTATCTTTTTATCTTGTGTGGATAATTGGTGGGATTATAGTTGTTTTGGTCCTTTTTTATGACATTATTCACAATTCTGAAATACTACAAAGTACTAGCCTGGCCCTTGCCTTCCTACGCAGCTCCGCTCAATTCTCATTTCCCTTCACTGCTCCGTCTGGGACTTCTCCCATAGACAAGGATTTCGCCTGCAGATTTTTGACCGGACCAATCAGAGAACAGAAGGCGGAGTTTCTGGACCAATCAGAGAACAGAAGGCGGCGTTTTGAACGACGCCGATTTCAGGCGCAGCTTGCCCTGCTCAAAATGGCTGCCTGCATGAAGGAATTTACAATAAAACATGGTAAAAAACTATTATTTCTTTGCTGAGAAAAAATATATTTCTTAGCTGACGTTATAGCAGAAGGGTTCTTGAGCTTAACCGTTGCCTCCAGCAAGAATCGGTTCTCTATAGAGAAAGTCCAGACCCTAGTACGAAGCGAAGTGAAGGACAAGGGTCTGGTTTTAACCAGGCTAACAAAGTACAAGATTTTGCACAATTTGTAAGCACTACTAAGTGTTAAACTGGGTTATAGACAGTCTTATGTTGTAACCCTTCTGTTGCCCTTAGCTCAAAATGACCCTCAGGTAGCAGGAGGGTTAAAAGGTCAGTTGGCAGTGACGGCCATCTTAGATTGAGATGACTTCAAAAGATAATCTATTCTATTGATTATTTCATGAATATTTCAAGAAAATCCATCGTTATTCGTGAGATATTTTACTAACAAACACAGCTGACTCCCATAGGGAAAGACAAAGCTTTAAGCAAAATCTCAAGTGACTGTTTTGGGCTGCAGGTTTGTTTTGGTGTTGACTGTCAACAACTTCCACTGAAGATTTTAGCTCAGTTTCTGTAAAACTGTGTTTGCAATATTGATTCGATTTGGAATTCATCTCGAATTGGATTAACTCCAAAAGTTAATCTGTTATGGATGCACATCAAATAATTACATTCTGAGAGTTTCATTACAATGTATCCAGTGGTTCGTGACATTTTGCTAACACACTGAGACAAAGGCAAAAACATCATTGTTCATCATTCACTTTTCAACAGTGAAATAAAGACACTTCCACTGCAGCTGTCAGTCAACTAGCCCAGTCTTTACAATGAATGCCAACACATTTACAGTTAAAACTTCAGACATAGATACAAATGGATATGTATATATTTGGCTGATGGAATGGTTGTTGAATTATAAACAACAAAAAAAGGTTAAATCATGTCATCTGGACCAGTTTCTATAAGTGAGAAACGTTTTGTCTCCCATCCGGAGGACTTCCTCAGTCTACGGCCTGCCAACTCTGTCTCATAAGTAGTCTTTACTGCTGTGTTTCAAGCCAAC
>JBBPBX010022809.1:0-23236 GCA_038048925.1 Garcialebias charrua | reverse complement strand
CAGAGGCGTAGCCAGAATTTCATGAGGGGCGGTTCGTTTAAAAGAAATCTGGACCTTTTCAGACAAGCATGCCTCGATAGCTCAGTGAGAAGAGCGTTGGCTCGCCGTTCCGAACCTTATGGGTTCAATTCCCACATGGGACAACATTTATTTTTTTTTATTCATTCCAGATTAAAAAAACACAAGAAAACTATTTACAAAACAACAAGAAATAAAGCATAAAGTTTTTTTAATCTGGAATGAATAAATAATCTAAAAAATAAAAAAAAGTCATACCTTGTGGGAATCGAACCCACGAGGTCTAGATAAGGTTAGGAGCAGCTAACGGCGCAATGCGTTACCCAGTGAGCCACCAGGACATGTGTATTTTTGACCTCCACATTTATTATAAACAAACCGCCCCTCATAGAATGACTAGATGGGACTTCATAGGCAAAGTGGGCGGTTCGTTCGAACCGGGCGAACCGCCCCTGGCTACGCGCATGTCTCACCAGTCACTTTATAGTCAAAGTCAACTTTATTGTCAGAACTGCAATATGTACAGGACATACACAGGATTGAAATTGCGTTTCTCTCAGTCCCTCGGTGCAACAGTAACCATTTAAACACTAAAACACTAAAACATTTAATAAACATAAGCATAAAATAGTAAAAGTGTAACACTGTCCTGAGTTTTTTCATAGTAGTATAAAAGAATGAAAATTTACACCAACACTTAGGCATCCAGAAGTGAAGAATATAGACGACTTTCTGAAGCTAAAACCAAAGTCAAAAGTCAAAGTCAACTTTATTGTCAGATCTGCAATATGTACTGTACAGGACATACACAGGACCGAAATTGTGTTTCTCTCAGTCCCTCGGTGCAACAGTAAACATCTAAACATTGAAACACTGAAACATATAATAATAGACATAAGCATAAAATAGTAAAACTAACACTGTCCTGAGTTTTTGCATAGTGGTATAAGAGTATGAAAATTTACACCAACTCTAAAACTAAAACTAAAACATTAAACATTTAATGAACATAATACTGTCCTGAGTTTTTGCATACTAGTATAAAAAAAAAGAGTATAAAAAGTATAACTAAAATAAACTAAAGGTTTCTAGCATAACCAAGCATCAGACTGACGGGAAAGAGGGTTGATGACTTTGAACAAGTCATGGTTTTTAGTATTCAGGTTGGTTTGAGTGTCAGAAACTGCTGACCTGCTGGAATTTTCACAATCGATCATTTCCAGGCTCCATCGGTGAGCCCGAGTGAATTGTAGCTTCAGTTTCCTGTTCTCCTGTTCGGCTGCTGAAGCCCATCTGCCTCATTGGATGTGTTGTGCGTCCAGCGGTGGTGTTCTGCAGACCTTGCTTGTAACGAGTGGTTATTTAAGATTCTCTTGCCTTTCTGTCATCTTGAACCAGCTGCCACTTCTCCTCTGACATCAGGACTTCTTGGGCCATTTTCTGTGATACTGAAACAGAACGAGACCATAAGAGCCTCACCGGCATTTATCAGGACTGATCCAGAAGTGAGCATGAAGTCATTTTTACACAAAGAACACCACAAGGAACATTTGTGGTTGATGTTTTGAATATTTACCCTGGCTACTGTTCGATGACGTCAACTAATGCAAATTGCAAAGCTTTATAAAAACAGTTTCTAACGACGGGCTTCTCTGAAGAGTTACAAGTCTCAAATCTGTGGGAAACTAAACGAACAAGAGGAAGACTCTTCCAGGAGGTCATTTTCTCTGTTTTGAAATGTTGGGGGAATTGGCTGTCAGTGGCTGTCGTGATCAAGTTTAGGAGAAATCGCAGAAGTGCTTGTTGGAAAACCACGAAAGGCAAATCAGAACCTCATCTGAAGTGCACGTTTTCCTTTGAAAATGGCGGAACACTCTTTCGTTGTGCAACAATGCAACCTCAAAAATATTTGTACAGCACGTACAATAAACCTAATGAAATTGGATCCAAATGTTCCACAAATTTGGTTAAGCTGGAAATGGATTGGCAAGAGAAAGTGGGTGAAGAATGTCACCACTTCATTTTTGTATTCCTAAGACTCTAAGGGGTCTGCACCCTGTGCATTTGGTCCCTCTGCAGCGCCTTTCAAGCTTTGACCAAAAGGGAAATAAAACTGAAGTTTATTGGTTGTTGTACCAACAACAACAAACTGCTAGTCTTAGCAGTTTTCAGGTCCTTTCTTTTGCCAACGTGTGAACGATGGTAACGGTAAAACTTGTTGACTACATCATGCTAGTAGTTTACTTCTTTTTAGCTCACTTCCAGTCTTAGGGTGAGATCTTTGGGGAGTATATACCTTTTTTAAGGCAAGTTGATGAGAAGAAATCAGGTGAGTCAACTTGATAACAATAAAAATTAAAGAAAAACAACAAAATCAACATAAATGATGAACTATGTTATTTTCATTTAAAAATTCAATTGCATATTAAACACATCAGTCTAATTGTTAACTTTATGCTTTATTGCTTCATAATAAGATACTTTGAATTGTTTTCACAATTAAAAAGAATTCACATAAGCCTAGGCCTGTTGCAATAAACAAATCAATTAATCGCATGATAAATGAAAATCTCATTTTCATTTATCGGCTTTATCGTTTCTTTGTGCCTCTGTCTTTCTGCTGAAGACACTGGACGACAAAGAGCTCAACTCCGGTGCGCCTCACTGACCCTTACCCTTTTTTTTTTTGTCTCACTCTCTCCTTTAAAATCTGTTAACTGTCCAAAACAGCGTTTTTGGATCGTTAAAAGCAGCTAAGCTTAGAAGCTAAGCTAACAGGCCAGTCTCAGGGGAAAAAAACTCTGTCTTGTCGAAGCTCCAAAATTCAGGGTTAAAACCTGTGCCTTTGTGTAAAACGTTGTTTTTCTCTGAAAAAGAAGCTGACAACTTGTTTACTGATCTTTTATTTAAAGCTTTTTGTGAACACACGAGCGTCCTCCATTTTTAGAACCCCCCAAAAAAAGAGAGACTGCACATGTCACGTCAAGGGGCCTCCCCCCCATTTTTCTCAGCGACACACTGCTCGCTCCCTCACTATCCATTTTTCAGTTCAAACTGTCTACTGCCATCCAGTGGTTAAAAAAAAAGCACTACACACAAATTAAGTTTCTTCTTAAATTTGACAATAATTAATAATTGTCAAATTTCAAACAATATTATTGTTTATCGCAATAATTTCTCAGACAATTGCCCAGCAAAATTGGGCATTGTGACAGGCCTGCAGGCATAAGCCTTGTTGAACTTGTTACAGGTAGTCCTCGAGTTATGACGGAGATCTGTTCCTACGCTACGTTGTAACTCGAATTTCGACGTGTACGTCCAAACTGCACCTTATCCGTACAGTACTGTATTTTACCAAGCACTTACCCTATCCTAACACAGTACCCTACATGATTATCAAAAAACACTTACCCGTATTTTCTGATGTATAGGTTGCACCTTTTTATGTTTTTTTTTTCAAGGCCTGCGACCTATACACCGGTGCGACCTATATATGGCTTGTTATCACTTTCGGCGAAACAAATTTTTAAATCCAGCTCATTTCACAATTACGTTCATTTATTAAGGAAAAGTTCAGCTCAGACACATATTTGCTATAATTTTTATCAAACAAATAATTGTTTTTAAGTGTTAATCTTCTTAAAAGCCTTGCTGTGCGCTCCTGTGCAGACATTTGCAGCAGAGCTAAATGTAGGTGCGACCTATTCACCGGTGTGACCTATACACTAGAAAATACGGTACATTTCTGAGCCATAATGAAGTGAAAAAATAGTTAAATTCCTACTCAGGACTGCTGGCGAAGCCTTTCCTCCGTTCCTCCCTCCTCCAGATTCTCCATTTGTTTACGTTGTAAAACCGCTGTCCATAAAACAGCTACTTTTCCGCAGCTGCTGCCTGTCCAGCTTGCTCCAACAAGTTTTGTTTTGTTTTTTGAACTTCCAGAGGATCAGACTTGGCGTTTTTTAGAGAGTACAGGGCAAGCTGTAGCCTCCGCAGCTAACCGGAAACTGCCGGAAACTGCGTGAATCGGCTTCAAAATAAAAAATAAAAATCTTTATGAGAGGTGTGTCGTAACCGCGAAACGTCGTAATTCGAGGCAGTCGTAAGTCGTGGACTACCTGTACTTGTTTGAATTTTTATAAAATTTGTGAAATTACATATTCTTCTTTATATAAATCCAGTCTTTTCTTTTGCCCTCAGCCATTTAATTTAGTGTGCAAAGGGGCAGAAATGGCTCTTTTGATCATAAAGGTTGCAGACCCCTGCTCTAACTTGATGTAATGTGTCCACAGGACGGCTTTCAGGAACACTACTCGCAGACAGGACGGTTCCCTGGCCCTGTAATAATTCCTCCACGTCGACCATGGTCCCTCATCAACGTGATCTTCTGGTGCTGTGTGACGCTGTACCCTCTGGGTCTCCTCCTCGTGCAGCTCGTCAGCTCTGGATCACTGTTCACCATCGTTTCAACCGTGGCCGTGTGCTCCGCAGGTCGGTTGCATACAGCTCCACACAGCTCTGCTAAATATTCATCTTTTAATGTAACCAGCTCCTTTCTGTTCAAATGTTTTATTTAGCAGCGGATTTGACATCTCCAATGTAAGTTCTCCTCTTTTTAGAAGATCTGGTTTGTTAGTATAAGAGGCATGTCCCTGATAGCTTTAAGGCATGTGTTACACACTGCTGTCTCGTGAAGAGCACGGTGCAAGTTTCCACAATAAATCCTGTCCTCGTGCTTGTATGTTTTGTTGGAATGAAAATGACAAACGAGGATGTTCTGTTGGGCAAGGCTTAACCAAAATGTCGGTGTCGACGCCTAAATTCAAACCTTAATGTCACAAATATAAACACCACATTCTTATTTTCTAAAAACCTGATTGTTTAAAGGAGAAATGTGTAAAATTCCAAATTACCGTAATTGCCGGTCTAGAGAACGCACCTGACTACTGTAAGCTGCGCATACCAAATTTAAATTTTGTACATAAATAAGACATCTGGTGTTTAAGCCGTGGGTGTCCAAAATTTAATATCGGAAACTGTATTTCTGGTGGAGTATACAGCTCTTGTAGTAGAAGAATGAACCACCAGATGGCGTTTCATAGATGTTGGTTTGCCTTCAACACACACAGACTGCAGATTCCCACAGGGGACTTCATGATGATTTATTAATAATAATAATAATAATAATGTGTTGTCATCATTGCATGTTCCCATACAAAGACAAAATTGGCTCTCTGCTTTTAACCCATTGGATGAGAAGCGAAACATCTTCCGTTACAAATAAAGTCCAGTTGTTTCTGTATTGAACGCTTTTTTTGATTTTAACCCATCCCCCACCAGGTGGAGCAGTGGGCAGCTATGAAAGCTTTGCTCTCTGACTCATGGTTACCAATAATCTACTACGGTAAATAACAATTAAACCTACAAAATGAACAAAACTAGTCTAAGCAGAACACACTACCAGTAATCACTGGAGAGGACAATGCTAAACGCCTACATAACCAAAATTATTTAAAAGTTAACATAATTGTAAATTTTATGCACAATTCCTACTTGAGGTCATGTGACCAGCAGTAAAATACAGTACTACGGTGTTCAAACCGGAAATCTGATAAATGCACGTCTATCTTGGGGGGGGGGGATGTTTTCGTAACTCAATGAGTATGATGGGTACCTCATTGGTCAATAGGGTGACTTCTGGTCACATGGCAACCGAGTGGGGATTTACTGTATGGGTATTTACCGGTAGTAGCAAAATTAGAACATGAGCGAGAGTTACCCGTCATGAGTACCTGTGTCATTCACTGTGTCACAACTGCTTGTCTGAAAGAGAGGTGTGCGCAGCTATACGAGCGTCCTGATGTGTCAAAAAATAACATTGTTCAGTGGCAGGAAGCTTGGCATCTTGTCAAAATAAGATAAAAATAAAATATAATACTGGTCCTCGACTTACGACGGAGTTCCGTTCCTACGCGCCGTCGTAATCCGAATTTCGACGTAAGTTGGAACATGCGTACAAACTGCACCTCAAGCCTGAAATATACTTGAGCGTCCTCAGGTACGCCACTCTACGCGCGCATTTTGTGCACATGCATTTTGCTGATATAGCTTCAGAAACTATCGGCTTTCAAACGCTCGCGTTCTCGCTCCAGATCCTTGTTGTAATTTGAGCAGCTGCGCGCGGAGGGGACTCAACTGAGCTCGCTGATTGGTCACTTGCTGACACGCCTACTGAAATGATTGACAGCTTTCAGTCAGCTCATGAGCAGCTCGCTGAAGACCGCTGCGGTGTTCTGATGCGGTGTTTCTACTATACAGTATATGCAGCACGGTGGCACAACTGGTAGAGCTGCTGCCTCTCAGCGAGAAGGTTGCCGGTTCAAATCCCGGTCCGGGGCCTTTCTGGGTGGAGTTTGCATGTTCTCCCTGTGCATGCGTGGGTTTCCTCCGGGTACTCCGGTTTCCTCCCACAGACCAAAAAACATGCTTGTTAGGCTGATTGGTGACTCTAAATTGACCCTAGGTGTGAGTGTGAGAGTGGATGGTTGTTTGGTGTGAGTGAGACAGGTCCCTCTTGTAAATGAGTCCCCGTGACTCAACGAGGCTAGCCTGTATAAATAAAGGTTGAATGAATGAATATATGTTATAAAAAGTTCTCTCAGAAATAAAAATAATAACAGGGAGCGCTTTTCCTGCAGCACACAGCCCACCAGGGAATATTTAAAACATCGCGCACCCAGGTAGGACCTGAATTCATTCATTTCAATCATCGAGTGAACGGAGGAAGAAGCGGTTACTTGACTTTAGGCAAAAAAACAAAAGAAAAGGCCCGATCAGCGATAAAGAAGGGGAATTTATTTCATTTGTGTAACATACAAAACAGTCCGGCGCCGGGGAAGTTTATGGTCAGACACCGCGTATCGCGCACGTAAAAAAAAAGCTTTGCTCGTACGTGCCCTGAGGGGCTACGCGGGGGTACGCTTTTGCCTTGACGTACGTACGTGGCATATAGGCGTATAGATAGAACGCTCAGGTATATTCCAGCCTTTATACGTACAATTCTGTATTTTACCAAGCGCTTAGCCTATCCTAACACAGTACCCTACATAATTATCAAAACACATACATTTGGAGCCATAATGAAGGAAAAAAATAGTTAATTTCCTACTGGGAGCTCGTCCTCCCTCCATATTCTCCATTCGTGTACGTCGTAAAACTGCCGTCCATAAAACAGCTACTTTTCCACAGCTGCTGCCTGTTTCTGCCAGTCCAGCTTAAACAATAAGGTCTCCTGTAATTTTCCACTGACTGCTCGCTGATTCTGCCGTCAAGCTCCTGCTTTTCTGCCGTCAAACCGGAAGTATAACCGGAACTCGGCTTTTAAAAATAAAAAGTTCAAAATATTATTTTTTTATGGGAGGGGCGTTGTAACCACGAAACGTCGTAACTCAAGACTGTCGTAAGTCGAGGACTACCTGTATTTAAAAAGTACATAAATTAGCCACTCCTGTGTATAAGCCGCATGGTCAAGAGTGAGAAAAAGTAGCAGCTTATACACCGGCAATTATGGTAAATTAACTGTAGAAATGTACAATATGTTGTATAAAACCACTTTGGCTTGCTGCAATAATAATTTTAATCTACTTCCCCCCCAGGTTCTGTTGGAATACGCTGGATGATTGGCCAGACTGAGATTAACAGAAGCTCAAATTACGGGATCAAGGAGTCTCCACTAAACGGCAACTAAGCAGTTCTGGATTTCAGAGACGCTTCTTTGCAGAGCCACTAATCTTGATGCTGCCAGCTGAATTTATGTTTGTCCCAACAACAAAAAAAGAAGCTGAAATGTAAGATCGAGATGCAAAAGTGTCACAAGGTCTTCCAAACGTGACATTGTCCTCTGATCTGAGGGAAGATTTCAGCAGAGACGCAGGGAACTTCTTCACTGCTGAAAGAAAAGTTAGGATTAAAACAAGTGAAAGATGAACCACATGTTTGATTGAAATGTAAAGCACTGGTGTGGGATTTTTACAATGAAAGATAATAAATATTTCACCAGGGAAAACGATGTGTGATTCCTGATTGTTGAGCAGACGGGTTGTCTGCTGCACTCCAGATAAACCAAAAAGATACTTAACTTTAATTATAAAGCATCCTTTACTCAGATGAACTGATTGAGAATGAGCGGATTTGATACCTGGACTATTGAGAATGAACTTTCTCATCCTTTACTCACTTGCAGCATTGCAAAACAACAACAAAAAAAACGCATTCAAGATCATTTAAAACCACAACCGTAATAAGTTGTGAAAGGATTAACATAAGGAAAAGTAAAATTTCATTAATGAGGAAATGCCAGAGTTGGGTATTAATAATAAAAACAAATTTTACAATCTAAAGATTGGGCAAGGCAAGACTGAGGGATCTGAAAGTCCCAAAGGGTATAAAAGTCTGATTAAAGTGGTTCCCAACACTGGTCCTTGAGGAACACCATCCTGCATGTTTTAGTTGTTTCCCTGCTCCAACACCTGATTTAGTGATTTAATTGTGTCATCAAATTCTATGGAAGCCTGTCAGTGATTGATTCAAATCAGGGAAACGACTAAAACATGCAGGATGGTGTTCTCAAGGACCAGGGTTGGGAACCATAAGAGCCTTGACATGGAAAGCTGTGCTTCTATTCAGCAAGTTGGAGGAGAAAAGTCTCTTTGCTTATTTTTAAATTATCATTTGACAGTAAAAACAATTACCTGTGACTAAAATGTGCAAGCAGGCATGTGGGAAGGGGTGAAGGAGAAACCTGGCGCTCAACCAAGGTTTAAAATGCCGATAATTTTCTCACTTTAAGGCCCAGAGTGTCGACTTTTATTTTTAGGTGCAATTAGTGAAGATAAAGCTAAAGAAAACAACGGCAAACATCTCATTTAGGATATGAAAGTGTGTGTGTTAGTTACTCCTGTGAGATTTATGAACTCTCACCGGAGTTTTGACTGAAGTTAATCATTAAGTCCCAGAGAGCCATGATGTCACGCCTTGGGAAAACACTGGGTGTGGTTTTATACGCCTATCTGGGAGCGTTCAAGCCGTTGTGGAAGTGGCCGTTTGAAAGGTTGTGCAACTTTGACAACACAGCCAGCTTCAAGAAGATGCTTTCATCACAGTTCATGTCTCCTGGTTACCTGCTGTCCAAGTCTCGTTTTCTCACACACTGCGGGTGTGCGCTCTAATGTCTATTCATTCTACAAACCGGATTCCAGAAAAGTTGGGACACTAAACAAATTGTGAATAGAAACTGAATGCAATGATGTGGAGGTGCCAACATCTAATATTTTATTCAGAATAGAACACAAATCACAGATCAAAAGTTTAAACAGAGAATGTATCTGATGGGGATTTTAAACCCCTGTTACCTTTAATAAAAACCACAAGATAAACAAGAGAATTGTGCTAACACAGACAAAGAAACTTTGCAAAGGGGATAAGGCTTTTTAATGTACTTCTGAAACTTGGTTGGTCTCATGAACACATTCTTGCACAAATCTGAATTGTGCGGGATATGACAAGCTATTTAAACAAGAAGGAGGAGGAGTTGACAAGCTCTGACGTCTTACAGATAAAACAAACCAGTCGTGGTTCTGATCCAACAGGAACATCTAATCCAAACATTGTCAAGGCTAAAAGACTGTCTTTTCTGTATCAAGGAGAAAAGCAAACAAACATGTTTGTACTATCAAATATAAGTGTTTGAAGGGAACAGAGAATATTTGATATAAGTGAGCTGGGTTATAATTATTGTCAGAGTAATTAATTTTAGATGATAAATGTTGAACATCTCCATCAGGATCATTTTAAGGGAAAAATGTTTCAAAATTTCATGGTGTCAACAAATCTCAAAAAAGTTGGGACAAGTCCATTTTTACCACTGTGTGGCATCCCCCCTTCTTCTTACAACACTCAACAGACGTCTGGGGACAGAGGAGACCAGTTTCTCAAGTTTAGAAATAGGAATGCTCTACATTCATGTCTAATACAGGCCTCTAACTGTTCAATCGTCTTGGGCCTTCTTTGTTGCACCTTCCTCTTTATGATGCACCAAATGTTCTCTATAGGTGAAACATCTGGACTGCAGGCTGGACATTTCAGTACCGGATCCTTCTCCTACGTAGCCATGATGTTGTGATTGCTGCAGAATGTGGTCTGGCATTATCTTGTTGAAAAATGCAGGGTCTTCCCTGAAAGAGATGACGTCTAGATGGAGCATATGTTGTTCTAGAACCTGAACATAGTTCTCTGCATTAATGGTGCCTTTCCAGACATGCAAGCTGCCCATGCCACAAGCGCTCATGCAACCCCATACCATCAGTGATGCAGGCTTCTGAACGGAGCGTTGATAACAACTTGGGCTATCCTTGTCCTCTCTGGTCCGGATGACATGGCGTCCCAGTGTTCCATAAAGAACTTCAAATCGTGACTCATCTGACACAGAACAGTCTTCCATTTTGCCACACTCCATTTTAAATGACCCCTGGCCCAGTGCAAACGTCTGAGCTTGTGGAGCTTGCTTAGAAATGGCTTCCTCTTTGCACTGTAGAGTTTCAGCTGGCAACGGCGGATGGCACGGTGGATTGTGTTCACTGACAATGCTTTCTGGAAGTATTCCTGAGCCCATTCTGTTATTTCCTTGACAGTGGCATTCCTGTTTGAGGTGCAGTGACGTTTAAGGGCCCGGAGATCACGAGCATCCAGTAGAGTTTTACGGCCTTGACCCTTACGCACAGCGATTGTTCCAGATTCTCTGAATCTTTTGATGATGTTATGCACGGTTGATGATGATAACTTAAAAGTCTTTGCTATTTTACGCTGGGTAACACCATTCTGGTATTGCTGCACTATCTTTCTGCACAACAATGGTGGAATTGGTGATCCTCTTACCATCTTGGCTTCTGAGAGACACTGACACTCTGAGAAGCTCTTTTTATACCCAATCATGTTGTCAATTGACCTAATTAGTGTTAATTGGTCTTCCAGCTGTTCGTTATATGCTCAATTTCCTTTTTCCAGCCACTTATTGCTACTTGTCCCAACTTTTTTGGGATTTGTTGACACTGAAATTTTGAATCAACATATTTTTCCTTTAAAATGTTACATTTACTCAGATTAAACTTTTGATCTGTCATCTATGTTCTATTACGAATAAAATGTTGGCATTTGCCATCTCCACATCATTGCATTCAGTTTTTATTCACATTTTGTTTAGTGTCCCAACTTTTATGGAATCCGGTTTGTAAGTACATGTTCAGAGGAATCTACTCATTTGTGAGTTTCAAGCGGGAGCAGAAAAACATGCAGTAAGTTTTCCAGAGCTGGACACAAATATAATCACCTGAAAACAAGAGATAAAAGTAAACCGTTGAGAAAACACTGAATCTCAGACTCTACGAGTCTCACAAAGTTCAGTGTTTGAACTTCTGTAAAATTAGGAAAAGACAGAACAAGTACAGGTAGGTCTCGTCGTTTCCCTAAAGAGAACATGGCGAAACAAGTTACGGTAGGTTACGTCTAAACTGGGTTTGTTTCAGGTGAATGTCAAGCATGTTAATTCATCAGTCAAACACGAAGGTGGAAGGCTGAGCTTTTTTTTTTTATGTTGCATCAGCAGGATCTGGGTGCAAATCAAACCGGCCTTCAGTGTTTCAGCTCCAACACTGTTCAGCTTTGTTTGGTTCAGAAAACATGAGTTATCTCAAACCCAGCAGCAAATCAACAATATCTGAGTGAGAAGAAGATTTAAATGGCCCCAAGTACAGACCGTATACCTGACTGAAATACTGTGGAACTTTGAAAGTTCTCCATTATTAAGAGTCCGCATACCCGAATGAACAGAACCAACAATGTAAAACAGGAGTGGGTTAAAACTCCTATCGATGGGGTTTTCTTCAAGATGTCACGCAGAAGGCAATTACTGTACTTCAACTATCTGGTCATGGTGGTTCTACAAGCTACTGGATTTTGTTTCTCACACAAGTTTAGAATTGTTTGTGCAAAATAAAAACCACATGAAAGGGGGAGCCATATCCTGAAGCCCCACGACAAGTGAAAAACCACGAAGAGCATGCACCAGGATAATACAAGTACTGTAGTAGTTTTAGTATATATATACCGTATTTTCCGGTGCATAGGTCGCACCTTTTTATGGTTTTTTCAAGGCCTGCGACCTATATATGGCGTATCACTTTCGGCGAAACAAATTTTTAAATCCAGCTCATTTCACAATTACGTTCATTAATTAAGGAAAAGTTCAGATCAGACACATATTTGCTATAATTTTTATCAAACATAATTGTTTTTAAGTGTTAATCTTCTTAAAAGCCTTGCTGTGCGCTCTTGTGGCAGACATTTGCAGCAGAGCTAAACGTAGGTGCGATCTATCTAGGGATTTTTCCAAATCTATTGGTGATAATTGGACAATGCGACCTATACACCGGTGCAACCTATACACCAGAAAATACGGTACTGTATACTGCTAAAAAAAAATAAAGGGGACACCTAAACAAAACAATGTACCGGTAACTCAAAATCAGTCACACCTTTGTGGAATCAATGTCACAACTTAGGTAGTAAGACTTACTGTGAATAAATTTCAACTGCTGCTGTGATAACCCCTATAAAAGAGTGATTCTGCTGGTGGTGACCACAGGTCATTTCTCTGTTCTCGTCCTTTCTGGTTGAACTTTAGTCACTTTTTCATTTTGTTAGTGCTCATGCATAGAAGCGTCATGAGGTGTTTTTTTTATAGCCCACTGAAGCTCAAGTAGTGCAGCTAATCCAAGATGGAACATTGATGCGAGTGGTGGCAAGAAGATTTGCCGTGTCTCTCAGCACAGTGTCCAGAGCATGGAATAGGTTCCAGGAGACAGGAGGGGGCAGTAGGAGGGCTACAACCCAGCAGTAGGACCACTACCTCATCCTTTGTGCAAGGAGGAGCAGGAGGTCCACTGCCAGGGCCCTACAAAATGACTTCCAGCAGGCCACTGATGTGCATGTTTCTACTCAAGCTGTCAGAAACAGACTCCATGAGGGTGGTATGAGGGCCCAACGACCACATATAGGGCCTGTGCTTACCATTCAGGACGATTGGTGTTTGCTAGGGAACACTAAAATTGGCATTGGCAGATTCGCCACAGCATCTGGAGACATCACGGAGAACATTCTGCTGCCTGTAACATCTTCCAGCATGACCGGTTTGGTGGTGGCGGGTTAGTCATGGTGTGGGGAGGCATTTCTTTGGACGGCCACACAGCCCTCCATGTGCTAGCCAGAGTTGCCCTGACTGCCATAAGGTACCGGGATGAGATCCTCAGACCCATTGTGAGACCATCTGCTGGTGCAGGGGGGCCTGGGTGCATGACAATGCCAGGCTGAAGTGTGTCAGCAGTTCCTGCATGATGAGGGCATTGATGTTATGGACTGGCCTGCCCATTCCCCAGACCTGAATCCAACAATTGAGCATGTCTGAGACATCATGTTTCGGTCAATCCACCAAGGCCACATCGCACCACAGACTGTTCAGGAGCTAAGTGATGCTCTAATCCAGGTCTGGGAAGAGATCCCTCAGGAGAACATCTCATCAGGAGCATGCCCAGGCGTTGTAGGGAGGTCATGCAGGCACATGGAGGCCACACACACTACTGAGCCTCATCACTTTAATTTTGTGTGCGACTCCAAATCCAGGCCTCCATTGGTTAATTAATTTGATTTCCATTCAAGATTTTGTTGTCAGCACATTCAACTTTTTACAGAACAAAGTATTCAATGAGAATATTTCATTCATTCAGATCTAGGATGTGTTATTTGAGTGTTCCCTTTATTTTTTTGAGCAGTATATCTCACTACTTCATGGTTTGTTGATTGCGGACTCGCTCTTTCGCGGTTTTTCGAAACAAGATTGGATGCCCAATCATCATGGAATTTTTATTTTAAAATAAATTATTTTAATTTATTTAGCACCTGCTGCACATTTGTGCAGCCCAGAACAGCAGAAAAAACATCGTCCTGCAGCTTTGTGCAGCCCATACTGCTGCAGGATAAACTTCCTACTGTGGCTGATCAGCGCGCAGAGCGGAGAAGTGGGCGTGGCCTCGAGCGCTTGCAGTTGCCAAAGAGCAGACGAGGCAGGGAGCTGTTCTCTTTAGAGCGTTTAGAAACATTGTTTAGAATATTGCAAATGTGGGAAGGATTTATATTGCCTTACTATACAAAATATATATATATATATATATATATATATATTATATATAATGGCATCCGATGTAAAACACTTGCCAAAACCATAATGCGAGTTCATCAAAGTGAAACCATACCGGATCGGTCGAGGCCCGGGTTAACAACGTCCGCCACCGGTGCTGTTGACAAACAGGGTGCCGGCGGAAATTGTACTACTGTTAGTCGAAGACGCCGAGGAGGAAAACGTGTCAGGAGACAGAGGGAGAGGAGGAAAGTGAAGAATGTAGGACTGAGGGTTGCAACTCTAAATGTGGGGACAATGACAGGCAAAGGTAGAGAGCTGGCTGACATGATGCAGAGAAGAAAGGTAGATGTTTTATGTGTCCAAGAGACCAAGTGGAAGGGCAGCAAGGCTCGCAGTATTGGAGCAGGGTTCAAACTGTTTTACATATGGATGCAGTTAGAGAGGACATGAAGGTAGTTGGAGTGAGGACAGAGGATGCAGAGGACAGAGTGAGGTGGAGGAGGATGACTCGCTGTGGCAACCCCTGAAAAGGGAAAAGCCGAAAGAAGATATATATATATATAATAAAATGTACTTACCACTTTTACTATTCCTACTTCATACTCTAATGCTCAAAAAGAGCACAGCATGTCATGATTTCATCCCTCTGCCTCCAGCTGCACTCTTGGCCACACCCACTCCGCTGCACAGTGGATATGACACGCTGCAGGAGGAAGCTTCTCCTGCAGGTGCTACATAATTTATTTAAAATAAAAATCCCATGCTGACTGCAGGTCATCCATCAATCAGTCAATTAATTGTGTGTCATGTCCACACTTAAGTTTGAAAAACTGCGAAGTAGCGACAGACTACTGTAGGCTACTCCAAATACTAATTTAATAACAAGTTGACTTTATCACTTAAGCAGCGCAAACATCACGTTTTCTAATCAAATAAACACCCATCTCACAAGAACCATTAATATTTAATGGTATAAATTGTATTGTTAGTAACTTTTTTATCTGGTCTTTCTCATCTTTAATTACACACAGTTACACTACAGTGTGGACTGATCGCATCATATATGACATTAAGAATGGCAACAAGCAAGATTATTAAAAAAAAGATTGGTTTATTAATATTATTCATACATAGCAAACACTGTAGGAGCAGCAGAGGACCAGAGGTTCGATGTGTGTGTGTGTGTGTGTGTGTGTGTGTGTGTGTGTTCAGCAGCAGGGAGGTGGGGGGCGCTGGTCCTGTTCTCCTCTCACATGGCTACGCTCCAGTCTCATTAACAACTCTTCACCTGGGAGGGGGGATGGCGGGGCAGCAGACTTGAACATTGCTCCAAATTGACATCTCAGCAAAGGCAAAATGATAAAAATAATTCTTTGTGCCGACGCTTGCTGGATGACGAGGGATAAAAACTATTTAAATATTAGAGAGATATTCATTTAGTAGAGATTTCCCTCGTTTCACTGAAGCTGAGAGAGGACTCCCCCTCTTCCACTTGGCTGTTCCCTTGGGTAAACAGTTTAAAAGTGCTAGAAATACTCTCCCACCCTCCCCATCCCACTTTAAAAACAAACAAACAAAAACAAAATTCCTCAATGCCTTACCAGTGAGAACAAACAAATCTAGCAATAATTAAACTTTACAATATTTTTATACAGGGTTTAAGGCCATTCCTCTTCTTACAGTATGTACAGTCCCACCCCCGACCATCATAAAGACATTAAATTTATATTTCATAAGTTGTCCTCTGAAATGATATCGTATTAGTTCCTCAGTTTAACTCCATGTGCCTTCATCCGTCGTCTTCACGTCCACAGTATTTTTTTCTTCTTCTTTTGCCGAACAGCGTGTACAGTAGTGCTTCGGTTTGCAAACGAAAAAGCCAAAGAGGAGACGTCACTCTTCGTCTGTGCAAACCTGAAAGACGAGTTGCAAAATCAAATGAGTGACTGCAGGATCGCCGGTGTTCGTGTAAACGGAGAATAATGCTTCACCTTGACAAACGGGTGATCGAGAAGCATGCTGGCCGTCCAGCGACGTTTCGGTTCGCTCTCGAGGCAGTGGCCGAGGAAGTCCTTCCCCTCTGTGCTGAGCTTTTCGGGGATGGGAGGTTTGTGGCCCATGCCCACTTTGTACATAATCTGAAAGTTGTGCTCGTACTCGTGCCAAGGCCTCTGCAAGTTTTCAGAAAAACATCAAAGTGAGTCATTTCCTCGGTTTTCCCTTTTGTTTCGTTGTTTGTGGCTCAGGGGAATCGGTTAGTGGAGGGGTTGGGGGAATGAGGAAGTGAACATGTTGGGAGACGCAGGCGAAAATTAGCATTTTTATCTTTCAGCTACCAAAATTAAAAAAAGTTCTAACCAATGTTTCTGAACTTTAAATTGTTGTTTCAGGTGGCAGCTACAGTCAGCCTGTTATCTTCTTCAAAGTGACAATATCAACCTTTGCACATCCCTCCCTCTCCTCTTTCCATCTCTTCTTACCTTTCCAGTCACCATCTCAATGAGGACGCAGCCCAAACTCCAGATGTCTGCTGCGCGCCCATGACCTTCCCCCTTTGCTCTTGTGATGACTTCAGGAGCCATGTACGCTGAAAAATTTAAACACACACATTTGGTTACGAATCCACGGATGCATTTACAGGTGCTGGTCATAAAATGAGAATGTCACGAAAAAGTTCATTTATTTCAGTAATTTCGTTCAAAAAGTGAAACTTGTATATTCATTCATTACACAGACTGATATATTTCAAATGTTTTATTTCTTTTAATATTGATGATTATAACTGACAACTAATGAAAAACCCAAATTCAGTATGTCAGAACATAAGAATATTAATATAGACCAATTTAAAAAAAGGGATTTTTAGAAATGTTGGCCAACTGAAATGTACGACCATGAAAAGGACAAGCATGTACATCACTCAGTACTTAGTTGGGGCTCCTTTTGCCGGGATTACTGCAGCAATGCGGTGTGGCATGGAGTCGATCAGTCTGTGGCACTGCTCAGGTTTTATGAGCCCAAGTCGCTCTGATGGTGGCCTTCAGCTCTTCTGAATTGTTGGGTCTGGTGTATCACATCTTCATCTTCACAATACCTCATAGATTTTCTATGGAGTTAAGGTCAGGTGAGTTTGCTGGCCAATTAAGAACAGTGATACCATGGTCCTTTAACCAGGTAATGGTAGCTTTGGCACTGTGTGCAGGTGCCAGTCCTTTTTGTCTTTAGCCCAGGCAAGACGTTTCTGATGCTCTCCTGTTCGAGAGTGGCTTGACACAAGGAATGTGACAACTGAAAACCATGTCTTGCATACGTCTGTGCGTGGTGGTTTTTGAAACACTGACTCCAGCTGCAGTCCACTCTTTGTGAATCTCCCACACATTTTGGAATGGATTTTGTTTCACAATCCTCTCTAGAGTGCAATTATCCTTATTGCTTGTATATTTTTTCTACCACATCTTTCCCTTCCCTTTGCCTCTCAGTTAATGTGCTTGGACACAGAGCTCTGTGAACAGCCAGCCTCTTTTGCAATGACCTTTTGTGTCTTGCCCTCCTTGTGCAAAGTGACAATGGCCATCTTTTGACAACTGTCAAGTCAGCAGTCTTCCCCATGATTGTGTAGCCTACAGAACTAGACTGAGACCATTTAAATGCCTTTCAAGTGTTTTTTGAGTTTGGCACCAGGTGTCTTCATTATTGAACCTTTTCACAATATTCAAATTTTCTGAGATACTGAATTTGGGTTTTTCATTAGTTGCCAGTTCATCAACATTAAGAAATAAATGTTTGAAATATACCAGTCTGTATGTAATGAATCAATTCGATATACAAGTTGTTTCACTTTTTGAATGGAATTACTGAAATAAATAAACTTTTTCATGATATTCTAATTTTATGACCAGCACCTGTATAGTATTTTTAATAATATGGCCTGGATTTAGTTAGAAACAAATTGTTTTGCAGAAAGACGATTAGAATGGCCGACAGAAAACATGTTTAGTGTAACAACACAGACTTTCAGGAAGTCAAGGGTTTTCTGGTTCGACCATGATTAGAGTGAAAACAAGGAAAAGGCATCAAATGTAGGGATGTGCCGATCAGGTTTTTTGAAACCGATACCGATACCGATCACCTATGTGTGACGATCACCGATACCGATCAAAAAACCGATTGCCTATATGTGAGCCGATCACATAAACCGATCACCGATCACCGATCAAATGGCTTACCTGTAATTTATGAGTGCTGCTTCTGGCTACAAGATCTGAAAACTTTTCAGATCTTGTAGCCAGAAGCAGCACTCATGTTATTTTCAGAACCATAAAATCACCATAATTCAGACAAAAACATATTTTTACTAATTTATTTCAGAGAACAAAGTAAATAAAAGTAATTATCAACTGCATTATCAAAGAAAAATGTTTACATTACTAACTTTCAATAAATAAAAAAAAAGGTATTTTATTGTTTAAAAAAAAACACATCTATTACTTCATATAAAAAACTAAAATACCCCATTTGCTACTTAAAGCTGCACTGTTGGCTGTTTTTACAAATGGCTTTATAAATACGTAAAGTATCATTATTATTATTTTTTTTAAATAATTTCGTGCTTTTTTGAACAACTTCCTGCGGGAACCAGGTGGCGGTAATGCGCTTAATATGAGTTCGCCAACCGCCATTAAACTCTATAGAAGAAGAAGAAGAACCAGGAAATACGCCTCCACACTCGGCAGTCGGCTTTTAGAGGACTGTTTCTCCCATAAGAGGATGCCTCATACGGATAAATTAACTGGAAACACTCCTCTGAACTCTGTGAATGTCTCAGGACTGGAGCAGCAGCCGCGATCTCCGCCGAGCGCTCACACAGCACCGCGCGAGACCAGCAGCTCATGGTATGAGCTAAGGCTAACATGCTAAACCGGACCTGCAGCAGACAGCCGGCTTTGTGCGATCAGAGGTTCCTGGAGCTCGCCTCGATGTCGGACTGGAAGCAGAAGATATCGGGGGACACCCAGCTAACTTGGAATAACAAAGCCGACAGCCTTTTTGAAGCCGCAGCTAAACTGGACTGCCCGTAACTGCGCAGCGGAGCGGACTCGGTGGGGCTACATGCTAACAGGTGTTGCTTATGGGGGCGCTGGCAGACGGCTTTTGGTAAGTTATTAAAACGTATTAAAACATTTTAATGACGAATTAGGTTTGTTGTGTTGAAGGACTTCGTTGAAATTCTTCCACGAGGTACTTTTTCGTCGCACGTTTTGCAGTTAGCAAACTTCGCATCACAGGCTCTGTGATCGGTAATTGAAGGCAAAAGCCGATCACATCCGCTTTAATGATTATCGGTGACGATTGATCGGTTTCCGATCGATCGGCACATCCCTAATCAAATGTCTACAAGAACGTTTTGTTTTGCTACACAACTTCACACAATCTATGACCTACAATAAGTAAATCCTTTAAGGTTTAAAGATACAGTGAGTACAACCAAATTTTGACACATGGTTTCAAAGCACACATTTCCGTTTCTTTGTTGCATCCGTTAAAAAAAAATAAAAAAAATCTGACAACAATATTTTATTTTAAAGTTGTATGTCTGCACCAACAGGATATGAGCTACCGGTACTAGCTCAAAACTTGACAGACGGTGATGAAGCAACTGCCAGATGAAGACTTTCTCTGGTCCAGAGTCAAGTCTTGGCTGGATTTCTAACAACTGACACACTGATCATCACGGTCATTTATGGCAACATAGCTTACTGGTGCAAAAAAATACAGTTCCATTTCATCCTTACTGACCGCCAGAGAGCGGTGCTGAAAGCACTGAATGTTCCCTTCGCGCATGCGCTGTTCGAGTAATTATATCAACGACGTCACACATATAGCCTAGCGTTATCCATAATTCAGTCCTTTTTTCTTCTCGTGTGCGTTCGATCCAAGGCTACAGGCCTTTGGCTTTTCTTTTCTCGCAGTTGCTGGAGGCCTGACTGCCTGTTGGCCCGACTGCCTGTTGGCCCGACTGCCTGTTGGCCCGACTGCCTGTTGGCCGGAGCAGTGTGTTCACCCTCTGAGGGCATCAAGGTATTTCATTGGGCTACGGTGGCTTTGCCCCTCTCCCAAACCACAGTGTTGCTAATGTGATTCAACACTGGTGAGTAACTTTTGCTTATTTCGCGGCTCCGTCCGCCCTCGGAGGAAGTTACCGTGTGGGTCACGTAAGTAGTCTTTACTTTGCCTTGACTGCGGTTTGTTGCCATTGGTGTGGCTCCATCCGCTTTAGGAGGCAAACTCCATGTGAGATTGACACGTGGGTAAGTATTACTTCTACCCAGGTTTATTGTGTAGCCAGCTGTGCTCTGGTCTTGTTTACTTTGGGAAGGCGAGCGTTCGTGCACCTTCCATAGACTATTCATAAATGCGCCAACCTCATAGACGGTGGGACTGAGCTAGCAGTGCTAGTCTTTTTGAGTTTTGGTCTTGTTTTCTATTGGTGACGGCTAGCGTACACACACTCTCCCAGTTCACTTTCGCCAACCTCATACATGGTTGGGCTGAGCTAGCGGTGCTAGTCTCTTTCGATTTTTTGCCTTGGTTTCTATTGGTGACGTCTAGCGTTTGCGCACCCTCTCCCAATTAATTTTTTTGCCTGAGTCACTTTTTGCCAACCTCATACTCGGTTGGGCTGAGCTAGCGGTGTTAGTCTCTCAGTTTTTTGGCCTTGGTTCCTATTGGTGGAGGCTAACTTTTACGCACCCTCTCCAAATTCGCTTCTATTGGTGAAGGCTAGCGTTTACGCACCCTTTCCCAATTCGCTTCTTTTGGGGAAGGCTAGCGTTTACGCACCCTCTCCTAATTCGCTTCTGTTGGTGAAGGCTAGCGTTTACGCACCCTCTCCCAATTCGCTTCTTTTGGGGAAGGCTAGCGTTTACGCACCCTCTCCTAATTCGCTTCTGTTGGTGAAGGCTAGCGTTTACGCACCCTTTCCCAATTCGCTTCTTTTGGGGAAGGCTAGCGTTTACGCACCCTCTCCCAATTCACTTCTATTGGCGACAGCTAGCGTCCGCGCACCCTCTCCCAATTAATTTCTATTGGTGAAGGCTGGCGTCCGTGCACTCTCTCCCAATTCATTTTTCGCCAACCTTGTTCTCTATTGGTGAAGGCTAGAGTTTACGCACCCTCTCTTAATTTGCTTCTGTTGGTGAAGGCTAGCGTCCGCGCACCCTCTCCCAATTAATTTCTATTGGTGAAGGCTGGCGTCCGCGCACTCTCTCCCAATTCATTTTTCGCCAACCTTGTTCTTTATTAGTGAAGGCTAGCGTTTACGCACCCTCTCTTAATTTGCTTCTGTTGGTGAGGTCCACGCACCCTCTCCCAATTCGCTTCTATTGGTGAAGACTAACGTCTGCACACCCTCTCCCAATTCATTTTTCGCCAACCTTGTTCTCTATTGGTGAAGGCTAGTGTCCGTGCACCCTCTTCCAATTTTGGCCTCCTTCGTTTTACACTTGAGTAAACTACCTACAGTATGAAGTATGGACGGCTCTCACTGCTGTACAGATTGCGGGGACGTGCTCCAGGCGGATGACGGTCACGACCTGTGTCTTGCCTGCCTTGGACATGACCATTTGGTGGTGGCCCTGTCGGAGAACCCCTGCATGAACTGCAGCTTCATGCCTCGTTCTGTAAGAGTGGCTTGGCTGGCCCAGCCCTGAGCTCAGCAGTGACCTCCCGCCTTCTGGGCAGGAGGCTCCACCCAGGCGCTCAAAGCGCCGGACTGAGGCTGCAGTCCCTGTGGCCCCTCCTAGAAAGAGGCGAGCCAAGTCTGATCGGGTTCTTTCCACAAAAGTGGAGCGGCTGTCCGCTGAATTAGCGGAAATGAAGTCCCTTTTGCAGGCACGCCAACTGAGGGCTGAGCCAGTGGCAGCGACTGGACTCTCCTCCCCACCCTTGCCTGAGCTGGCTGCGGAGGAAGATTATCCTTGGCTGCCTCTGCCTCTCATTTTCTAGGTGATAAGGAGGAACAGTCGGTCTCTGTGACTGGTTCTTTTTCTTTGTCTCAGAGCGCAGTTAGTGAATCAGATGACGGCTCTATGCAGGACGTCATGAGTTTGGCCCTGGCACAATTGCAGCTGGACGTCCCACAACCAGAAGGGTCCACCCCAGGAAGTGCCTTCTTCAGGCGCGGACAGACCCCTCCTTCATTTTCCGTCCCTCCATCAGAGGAGCACCTGAAGGAGTTGCATGACTGCTGGCGTGACCCAAGGACCCGGGCGATACACGAGTGTTGGCGGCCATGCATGAGCCAGCTGCGGCGGTCCTGGATCGCATGCTGTCGATTGAACCTGCTGTTGCCTCGCTCATCGTATCACCAGAGGCGGCCCTGCGCAGTGATGTTCAATGCCCACGACCTCAGTGTCACATAACGGACGAGTGACTCTGCAGAGCTCATCATTCCGGAGCGCGTGCTGGTCGCCTCGGCAATTCCTTGGTACAGCTCATGTTTGCCCTCTCCGCGTCCCTTCAGGACACCAGTGGTGCAACAGCTGCAATAGGGTTTAGTGATGCAGCACTTCAGGCTTTTGTGCTGATGACAAGGGAACTGGGGCACATGATGTCCTTCTTGGTCCAAGCCCGCCGGCAGGTCTGGTTGGCACAGTCAACATTGGCCGAGCCGTGTCGTAGATCCCTCTGTGATCTTCCGGTGGTGCCAGGGGAGTTGTTCGGTCCGGCTGCCTTAGAAGCGCTCGAATGGACCATCCAGGCATGACAGACGAGGTGGCAGCTTTCGACCCTTAGCAAGGTGATGCCCCCTCCACCTTCTTGGTATGCGAGGCGCCCGCCGGCTGTCCCCGGCTTTCAGCCGCCTCAGGGTCCTTGCCCTCGTGCGGCTCGGCAGAGACCAAACAGGACCTTTCGTGAATCGGTCCGCCAACCAGCTGGGCAGGTCCAGACCAGGGGCTCTGGCCGCCGTCC
>JBBPBX010022808.1:9459-41073 GCA_038048925.1 Garcialebias charrua | reverse complement strand
CCGAGCAACCACAGCCCTCTGTGTGGAGCAGAGAGCTGATATCTAGGGTTCCCGGGGGAGCAGATGGTGTGGGTTAAGGGCCTTGCTCAAGGGCCCAGGGTGGGGCAGATCAGGGTGGAGACAAGTGTGGCCGCTTCACTTAACCCACCCACATCTTTGATGTTGTCGGTACCGGGGCTTGAACCGGCGACCTTCCGATCACAAGCGCACCTTCTTAACCTCTGCGCCACCACTCCCACTCCCACAACTATTTACTTCAATACAGATTCAATTCAAGAAAGCTTTATTAATCCCAGAGGGAAATTAAGTGTTGTCGTAGCTCATCATCCTGGTTTCATTCAAGAGTTGTTATAGATGCTGATAGCTGTGGACAGGAAGGAAAGGATCTGGCCACAGATACGTATCCATCTACTTGGATCCAGTTTGCTGTCAGCTCCAGCGGGCCTCTTGGTCCTCCTGGGCAGCCGTACTGCCTGAAAGCTCCTCGTCACCACAGACAGACAGATGAAGGTGCTGGGTGTGATCCCGGTCCTCCCATTGTCATGAATCGAGTTTCCCACCACCTCCTTGATCTCGGCGGTCAGGTGCTCGAGCACCTCCGCCAGGTTGATGGGAATTAATCCACGGTACCTCCTTTTCAACTCATTTGGGGCTGTAGCTGAGGTATCTGAGCTTTTGAGATGTTAATCAGCTGCTCCTGGTTGTTAAAAAAAAACACATTGTTGCCATGGTTAAGCATCATAACAAAAGCTCAAATGTAAAAAGCTTTCAGTAAAAATCCTTCCAGCTGCACAGCATCTGATACCAGAGTAAACAATCATCCCAAAAAAAAAAAAAAGTGTCTTCGGTGTCTATATGTCTTCTGATAGTTTGGATCAAGTAAATATGGTGTGACAAGAGCCACTGTCTATTTCTAATGTAATGGACAACAAGTTAAAACATTCTAAAACAATTGGGTTCTAAATATTTTGTAAGACAAGCTCAAAAGTTGCAAATCTTTTTACAAAAACAATCAATAGAACAAGTTCAAGAGGCTAAGTTACTGGGAGTCATGATAGACACAACTCTTTCATGGTCTAGTAGACCATGAAAGAGTTGCAGAAGAAGCTGAGAGTTTGGTCTGAAGGTCTGTGTAGCATAAAGTGAATATCAGAAGGCCAGAACTGATGTTAAATGATTTATTGAAGCCGTCTGTGTCATCAACCAACTTAAGAGCAAAAACAAATTCCGACAATTATTTTACCATCAGTTGTTCTGCAGAGCTCATTACATTAGTACATTTATTTACTTTAACACATTTCAAGTTACTCAGTTTACGGTACTTTAAATACAGTTACAAACCTTGTTCCACTATCGACTGAAGCTAAACCTGAGTTGCTTTTGACTTTTTCTGTGATATTTTCTGTGTTGCCGCCAAACTCGTGGCTCCAACTGGCCCTGAACGTCACATCCGCCTAAATAAAGTCCAGTTGATCTTGAATTGAACGCCTTTTTGAGTCACATCCGCCTGAACGTCACATCCGCCTGAATGTAACATCCATGAAAGGGGGGCGTGAAGGGACAAACTACGTACCACTCATATTTTGCTTTCACTCTGACAGAAAAACAAGCCCCTAAAACCACGACTCACAAAATTTATAAGCGACTTTAGAAAAAAAAAAGAAGCCCAAAGTCGCTTATAATTAACAGACTTGGCAACTATGGCCAGAACTTAGCTCGTCGATTGGGGTCCGGGCAAGATGGCGAACTGAGCAGACGTCGCGTTCAGAGCGAGTGTGAATTGAACCTCTAACTTCGCTCTTTTGACCAGCTACCACCCTTACAAAGCACGTCTCTTACAAACATAACTGTGCAGAAGGAACAAAGAAGGCAAGAGAAGACCCCTACTAAAAGAGAAGACTCCAAAAAAGGTAAAACTTCAGCTGCAAAGGAGCATGATTATGTTGTTGATATGGAGACTGAAAGAGCGGGAGGAGGAAAACGTGCTCTAGAGGACGCCACAGCAGATCTGTTTGAATCACCTTCCAAAGGCGCTCATCCTCGAAAAATAACAAAACATAACTATGGAAGATTTGTTTTAAGCCATTCAAACTCTTCTCCTGAGGTTTGTAGCCCAGGAGGAAAATATAACGGACAAGAGCATGAGGCTTACCGAGAACACAGAAAAGATGGCGGACATGAACAAGAGGCTGACCGAGAACACGGTGACGATCAACAACCTTACTAAAGCTCTAGAATTTAATGCAGCCGAAGTGAAAGACTGTAAGTGGCAATGATGAGTCAGAGGTGTTCAGTTTACGCAAAGAGGTGACTGAACTCAAAACTAATGCCAAAGAACAAGACCGCTATAAACGACAATGGAACCTGAGGATCAGAGGGATGAAGGAGACAATGGGAGAGGACACTCGCAGGATGTGCTTAAACTCCTGGGGAAAGTGGCTCCAGACTGGGCCAAGAAGATGGATGACTACGTTGACACGGTTCATCGGATGGGGAAGAAGGACGAAAATCGATCTCGACAAATCATGGTGCAGTTCACCAAGAGGCAGCACAGAGATGGAATATGGAAAATGGCTAAAAAGTCTGAGTTCTGCGAGTCAGCAGGTGTTCGTTTCATGGAGGATTTGACAAAAGAAGACCCAGAGGAGAGAGAGAAAGTTTGGGCCCAGATCCTGCAGGCGAGGAAGGCAGGGGACCAGGCTTACTACCGCGGCCCGTTTGGACACAAACGGCCGGCGCATTCATGCAAAGGACTAAAATGAAGGTATTTTATTAAGATGATTATAAGTTTAGAATAAGGGTGTGACAATTTTCTATTTGCTATAATAGAGGGACGTACACTCATTTTGTTCTTTTTCTACGAAAAAAAGACGCTTTAAAATGGTTTGTTTTTAGTTTGTGTTTTTGATTAATTTCTTTATAAACCGTTCTTTAAACAACACAAATGCTTAAAACAAATTTGTCTTTTATTTCTTTAAATGCAAGAGGTCTCAGGGACAATGTGAAGAGAAAAGCTTTATTTTTATTCTGTAAAGCACAAAAGATACACTGCACGTTTCTGCAGGAAAACCACTCATGTGACACTGACTCCATCAAACCAATGGGGAGAGAAGATCTTGTTCAGTCATGGATCAAATCGTTCTGGAGGAGTAGCTATTTGTTTTAACAGATGTCCTGGAAAAGTTGTTGCTTCCAAAGTTGATGAACTGGGTCACTGGATGGCAGTTGTGTTAAATGTTGAAGGATATTTTGTTATACTATGCAATGTTTATGGATATGCAAATAATAATCAGAATAAGTCATTATTGTTGAAACTTACAGAAGTTATCACTGAATATAAAGAAATGTATAATTCAAACTTTGTAGTAGGTGGAGTCTTCCGCTTATCCGGGGTCGGGTCGCGGGGGTAGCAGCCTAAGTAGGGAGGCCCAGACTTCCCTCTCCCCAGCCACTTGGAGCAGCTCCTCTGGGGGAATCCCAAGGCGTTCCCAGGCCAGCCGAGAAACATAGTCCCTCCAGCGTGTCCTGGGTCTTCCTCTGGGTCTCCTCCCGGTGGGACATGCCCGGAACACCTCACCAGGGAGGCGTCCAGGAGGCATCCTAACCAGATGCCCGAGCCACCTCAACTGGCTCCTCTCGATGTGGAGAAGCAGCGGCTCTACTCCGAGTCCCTCCCGGATGACTGAGCTTCTCACCCTATCTCTAAGGGAGAGTCCAGACACCCTGCGGAGAAAACTCATTTCAGCCGCTTGTATCCGAGATCTCGTTCTTTCGGTCACAACCCAAAGCTCATGACCATAGATGAGGGTGGGAACGTAGATCGATCGGTAAATTGAGAGCTTTGCCTTTTGACTCAGCTCTCTCTTCACCACGACAGACCGGTACAGAGCCCGCTTCACTGCGGATGCTGCACCTATCCGCCTATCGATCTCACGCTCCAGTTTTCCCTCATTCGTGAACAAGACCCCGAGATACTTAATAATAATAATGCATTTTATTTGGTAGCGCCTTTCAAAACACTCAAGGACACTTCACAGCATTAAAAACACAATAAAAACTATATAAAATAACTATATAAAAAAGAAAAATTAAAGTGAGAAGGCTAACTTGAACAGATGAGTTTTGATTTGAAGGTCAGAAGGCAGTCAATGTTACGGATGTCTGGGGGAAGAGCGTTCCAGAGTTGGGGAGCAGAGTGAGAAAAGGCTCTGTGTCCCATGGTGCGGAGGCGGACAAGAGGCACGTTGAGGTGGATGGAAGAGGAAGAACGAAGGGAGCGTGAATGGGTGGTAATGTGCAGGAGATCAGACAGGTAAGGAGGGGCGAGGCTATGAATAGCCTTGAAAGTGTATAACAGGATTTTAAATTGAATTCTGAATGTGACTGGAAGCCAGTGGAGTTGCTGCAAAACTGGGGTGATGTGGTGGAATGAGGGGGTTTTGGTAACAATGCGGGCAGCTGAGTTTTGAACCAATTGAAGCTTACGGGTTAATTTGTGAGGCAGACCAAAAAGGAGAGAGTTACAGTAATCAATTCGAGAAGTGACCAGACTGTGGACCAGGATGGAAGCAGAGTGCAGAGAGAGGGATGGACGGAGACGGTTGATGTTTCGAAGGTGGAAATAAGCAGACCGGGTAATACTATTGATGTGAGAGTGAAAAGAGAGAGTGCTATCAAGAATGACACCCAGACTCTTAACGTGAGGGGAGGGAGAAACCAAGGAGTTGTCAATGTTGAGGGAAAAACTGTTAACTTTAGATAAGGTGGATTTAGTACCAATGAGTAAAAACTCTGTTTTATCACTGTTTAATTTCAGGAAGTTAGACGTGAACCAGGATTTAATTTCAGCTAAGCAGGAAGTGAGGGAGGAGGGAGGAAGTGAAGAGTCAGTTGCAGTGGATAAAAAGAGCTGGGTGTCATCAGCAAAACAATGGAAATGGATGTTAAATTTACGGAAGATATCGCCAAGGGGGAGAAGGTAGATGATGAAAAGAAGAGGCCCCAGGACAGAGCCTTGGGGCACACCTGAATTCACAGGAGTGGAATGGGATTGTCGAGGCAGCTTATCGGAGTTGTGGCCGCAAGGTTGTTGGTGCCTGTCGTGGTGGCAACCCTCGAACCCGGTGGTGGACACCGGCGGTGAGGGATGCTGTCAAGCTGAAGAAGGAGTCCTATTGGGCCTTTTTGGCCTGTGGGACCCCGGAAGCAGCAGATAGGTACCGGCAGTCCAAGCGGCATGCGGCTCGGGTGGTTGCTGAGGCAAAAACTCGGGCGTGGGAGGAGTTCGGAGAGGCCATGGAGAATGACTTCCGTACGGCTTCGAGGCGATTCTGGTCCACCATCCGGCGTCTCAGGGGGGGAAAGCGGTACGCGACCAACACCATTTATGGTGGGGATGGCGTGCTGTTGACCTCAACTCGGGATGTTGTGAGTCGGTGGGCGGAATACTTCGAAGACCTCCTCAATCCTACTGGCACGTCTTCCACTGAGGAAGCGGAGCCTGGGGACTTTGGGTCGGGCTCTCCAATCTCTGGTGCTGAGGTCGCCGAGGTGGTTAAAAAGCTCCGCGGTGGCAAGGCTCCGGGGGTGGATGAGATTCGTCCTGAGTTCCTTAGGGCTCTGGATGTTGTGGGGTTGTGTTGGCTTACGCGACTCTGCAATATCGCGTGGACATCGGGGGCAGTTCCCTTGGATTGGCAGACTGGGGTGGTGGTTCCCCTATTCAAAAAGGGGGACCGTAGGGTGTGTTCCAACTATAGAGGGATCACACTCTTAAGCCTCCCTGGTAAGGTCTATTCAGGGGTTCTGGAGAGGAGGGTCCGTCGGATAGTCGAACCTCGGATTCAGGAGGAGCAGTGTGGTTTTCGTCCTGGTCGTGGAACACTAGACCAGCTCTACACCCTCAACAGGGTCCTGGAGGGTGCGTGGGAGTTTGCCCAACCAGTTTACATGTGCTTTGTGGACTTGGAAAAGGCATTCGACCGCGTCCCTCGGGGGGTTCTGTGGGGGGTACTCCGGGAGTATGGGGTACCAGGCCCTTTGATATGGGCTGTTAGGTCCCTGTACGACCGGTGTCAGAGCTTGGTCCGCATTGCCGGCAGTAAGTCAGGCTCGTTTCCGGTGAGAGTTGGACTCCGCCAAGGTTGCCCTTTGTCACCGATTCTGTTTATAACTTTTATGGACAGAATTTCTAGGCGCAGCCAAGGTGTTGAGAGGATCCGTTTTGGTGGCCTTAGAATCGCTTCTCTGTTTTTTGCAGATGATGTGGTCCTATTGGCTTCATCAGCTCGTGATCTACAGCTTTCGCTGGAGCGGTTTGCAGCTGAATGTGATGCGGCCGGGATGAGGATCAGTTCCTCCAAATCCGAGGCCATGGTCTTGAGCCGGAAAAGGGTAGCATGCCCTCTCCGGGTCGGGGAGGAGGTCCTGCCCCAAGTGGAGGAGTTTAAGTATCTCGGGATCTTGTTCACGAATGAGGGAAAACTGGAGCGTGAGATCGATAGGCGGATAGGTGCAGCGTCCGCAGTGAAGCGGGCGCTGTACCGGTCTGTCGTGGTGAAGAGAGAGCTGAGTCAAAAGGCAAAGCTCTCAATTTACCGATCGATCTACGTTCCCACCCTCATCTATGGTCATGAGCTTTGGGTTATGACCGAAAGAACAAGATCTCGGATACAAGCGGCTGAAATGAGTTTTCTCCGCAGGGTGGCTGGACTCTCCCTTAGAGATAGGGTGAGAAGCTCAGTCATCCGGGAGGGACTCGGAGTAGAGCCGCTGCTTCTCCACATCGAGAGGAGCCAGTTGAGGTGGCTCGGGCATCTGGTTAGGATGCCTCCTGGACGCCTCCCTGGTGAGGTGTTCCGGGCATGTCCCACCGGGAGGAGACCCAGAGGAAGACCCAGGACACGCTGGAGGGACTATGTTTCTCGGCTGGCCTGGGAACGCCTTGGGATTCCCCCAGAGGAGCTGCTCCAAGTGGCTGGGGAGAGGGAAGTCTGGGCCTCCCTACTTAGGCTGCTACCCCCGCGACCCGACCCCGGATAAGCGGAAGAAAATGGATGGATGGATGGAATGGGATCTGAATGATTGACTTTATGATTTGACTTAAGCATATATATTTACCTTCAAAGACGTTTATGGAATGGTAACTCTGCTTGTATTTATTGACATAGGAGCATTACTATGATCCAGAGAGTGGTTCAGGATACCTTGCATGGCATTTAAAGACCATTTAAAGAAAAACTGCAGAGGAAAGGGGTGCCTCAGTTAGCAAATCTCCCAAAAGTAAGTTTTCTCTATATTGAGTATATGTAAAGTAATGTAAAATCTGTGGCTGGGAGTTAGAAAAAAAAATAAAATTAAGGTGGTGGACCAGGCCATGGTCAATCCAGGGTTTCCACTGCTGACAAAGTGCTGTCAGATGAGGAAGTGGAAGCAGCTGTTGCTGTTTTGAAACACTCTGCTGATGATGACACTGTCCGTGAGAAGATGAAGGCTACCTTCCATTACTGTCATTCAACGGTCAATGATGAAAAGGAGGCAGCAAATGTCTTCTCTGTCTTTCCACGGTTTCTGGACACACCAGGACTGGTAAGACAGCTTTATCTCTTACACTACTAAAATATTCAGTGACAACAGTCATAGGAGTTTGTCCTGTAACCTGTGTATTACCAGTATGAACCCCAAATCTTTCTAAATTGCTATGTCCTTGGACAAGACACTTCACCTGCCTTGTTGTTCAGAAGGCCCGGTGGCACAAGCACATGGCAGCATTGCTTATGTCAGTCTTCCCTTGTGCAGCTGTGGGTACAATGTAGCTCACCCCCATCAGCATTTGAATGACTAAATGTGGTGTAAATCTCTTGGGGTCTTCTGGACTTCATAAAGCACTATAAAATACAGGCCACTTACTGTCTTATCACTGTGTGAAATGCTTTTATTTATGAATTTCAGATAGAACAAGATTTCAGACTCCTGTTTGGCGTAGGCACTGCCAACAAATTTTTGGAGAAATGGCCCACCAGTCTCAAATCCAAGGTTATAAAGGAAAGCCATGGCCTGGTACTCCACCACTGAGCTCTTGGATTTATTGCGGGATGCAGAGCTGGCTGCTGAAGCTGAGAATGGTATGTTGGTCCTCTAGGTAATTGTGACAAATTTATATGTTAATGGGATGATGGTAACCTGAAGCTGTTGATCTGTAGGTTGGGATAGTGACATGTCTGCTATTTTGCTTCTGTGGAAGAGTCAACTTAAAATGATTTTTGTTTATTGTTTTTAAAAAAACAAAGCACAATAAAAAAAACATGAAAGCACACATGCATTTCAGCCGCTACTTTTCTACTTTTCAGCAGGGAAGTTCTGTTCAGCTTCATGCATAATTTGGTGGATCTTCAAGCGAACTGTTGATTGATGGTCTACATGGATCCGCGACATCATGGCAGTGACAAGACCAGCAAAAAGTTTGTTTTCATGCGGTGGTTTGGAGCTCGCCACAATAATCAGCCATGTAAACAATAATAATCTTCAACCAACTTTTTCCAACAATCAGATTAAACAATAATAATCTTCAACCAACAGTACAAAATGACTAACTCTTTCTAATTTTCTAATACAATACACATTACGCTATTTCATATATATTTTTTAACACATTTGTTTTGATCATTTTTTAAATGTAAACATTGACTTGGCATTTTTAACTACATTCTCCAAGCCATTCCATAATCTAATTCCCTGGATTGAGGTAGAACGTCCCTTCAAACTGGTTCTGAATTGTGGTTTTACAAACATCTCTGTTCCCTTAAGATTATAACAACTTTGTCTTTTAACAAAGTGCATTTGGATATTTAAAGGTAATGCATTATTTTGAGCTCTATACATAACTGATAAAATATTATAGTCTACCAAATCATGGAACTTCAATAACTTTAGTTGATAAAATAATGTACTTGATGGATGACGGTAATGTTTTCTAGTGATAATTCTTACAGCTCTTTTCTGTAATACAAAAATAGGCTTTGTGATTGTTTTACACGCATTCCCCCAAACATCAATACAATAGATTAAGTGTGGAACAATGATTGTGTTATACAACAAATACAGAGCTTTATCATTCAATAGGTCTCTGACTTTGTACAGTACTGCAATCGATTTAGCTATTTTTATTCTTACAGAATTTATGTGTTGTTTCCATGTCAGTTTGTCATCAATGATAACACCCAAAAACTTCACCTCACTCACTCTACAAATCTCAACACCCTCAATTTTGAGTGGAACATCAACAGTTTTCTTTTTATTACTGAATATCATGTAATTAGTTTTTTCTAGATTTAATGATAATTTATTTATTTTAAACCAAGTTTGTATCTTGACAAATTCTGTCTTTATCAATTCCAACATTTGTTCTATATCTTCACCTAAACAGAAAAATGTGGTATCATCAGCAAAAAGTACACATTTAAGGAGTCCTGACACATTTACCAAGTCATTCACATATAAAATAAATAGCTTTGGTCCAAGTACAGAGCCTTGGGGAACTCCACATGTGATATTACAGAGGTCAGATCTTACATCATTTATTTGTACAAATTGTTTCCTATCTTTTAAGTAGCTAGATACCCACTGTAATGCTGGTCCTCTAATACCATATTTGTTCAGTTTTTCAAGGAGAATGGTGTGATCAATAGTATCGAATGCTTTTTTTAAATCAACAAAAATACTGATACAATATTGTTTTTGATCGACAGCAGTAGTTATTTGTTCCATTAATTCCATGAGAGCCATTGATGTAGAGTTTTTTTTATCTAAACCCATACTGACTGTTGCTTAGAATATTTTGTTTATCTATAAATTGATCTAGTCTGTTTACAAATAGTTTTTCAAGAATTTTTGAAAACTGTGGTAACAAGGATATAGGTCTATAATTGTTGAATACACATTTATCACCATTTAAAAAAAATAATAATAATTAAAAATAATTAAATTATTAATTAAATTATTATAATTATAATTATAAAAATTAAAAAATTATAATTATAATTTAAAAATAATTAATAATGGGCCTTAAAGAGCTCATCAAGAGCTCCAACTGAACATGTTGCCTTACATGGAACAGCATAGTTGTCAGTCACAATAAAGAAGGTGTGAATACTGCTTCGGATGGATCCCTGGGCAAGGAGGTATAGGCTGGATACGTTGCATGATTTTGTCGAGATGCTGCTGTACACTGGATCCAACCTACATTAAATACATAAATAAAAACATGACAATAGTATTTAGTGACAAATTTCTGAAGGAAGATCAAACGGAATCAAATTTTGTATTGTAAAAATGAAGAGACGGAATTATGCATTTTTAATCTTTAAACAACTGTTTAGCAGTACCTTTAGAAATCTGATGTGATCCACTGCTTGACATGCAGACATATTACCCGACCTCTTTCGTCCTTGTGCAGATGGTGGTAGCAGATGCAGCAGAATTATTGTTGCAGATGCAGATTATTATTGTTTAATCTGACTGTTGGAAAAAGTTGGTTGAAGATTATTATTGTTTACATGGCTGATTATTGTTGTTTAATCTGATTGTTGGAAGTAAGGGGCAGATATAATAAGATTTATTCTTCTTTCTGCTACCTTTCATTTTTTTACATTTTGTACACTATCATTTATGAGATTGTCTTGTATCGTTTCTTTTGTAAAAAAAAAAATGAACAAATTTAATAAACATAAACATTATGTGTTTGGTACGTCATACAATGCTCCCTTGACCAACTTCTTCACCTTTCTCCAAACAACTGTTTACAACATAGATGTTAGACAAACAAAGGAAGCACCCAGAGTTGCAGAGTTGAGAGCAAGAATGCTCCATTAGTGTGACATCTAACAATGAGGTGTTTCATCTGCAAATGTGACAGTGGTGCACCAAACAGCCTGTAAAGCACGAAAGTAATCCATGGCCTTTGTTCTGGGAGGACTCTCCATATTAAATGTGGTCAAGTAGGATGCTCACGTTCCGTAGCTTTTCTGGTTTTAGAAAGCATAGATGTCATCTTAATGGTTCATTTGAATTTGTACAAGATGGGGAGTTTTCACCTTACAAAAATGTTCTGGACACAATTGGAGATGTTGAAATGGTGATTGAATCTTTACAGATTTATCTTCAACAAACATGTAAATACAGTAGTTCAGTAATTTCAGATATGGAGGCTGCAGATTTTAGCCAAAGTTTGGTGAATTCTGTTGTGATTTCCATGGACGAGATTGTAAAAGATCTAAAAAAGCTGTCTAGTCCTCTGGACATTCAAAAAACAAAACAAAAGAAAGCAAAAAAACTGCAGAAACATTTCGTCTTTCGTCCGAAAGACGAAACGTTTCTGCAGTTTTTTTGAAAGGTGCTGAAAGACTGGCTGTTACTTTACGCATTTTGGCTTCCGGTAGTAGCCAGAAATGTGTAGCAGCTAGCTACAAACTGGGTTCCACCACTGTGTCTCTCATCGTTTCGGAGGTTTAGGCCATCTGGAAGGCCCTGAAGACGGACTTTGTGTCAATGCCCAAAAGGAGTGGGACATAGCCCGAGACTTCTGGAGAGTCTGGAACTTTCCAAACTGCTTGGGCTGTGTCGATGGCAAACATGTACATGCAGATCAAGCACCGCAAATGCAGGGAGCGATTTCTTCAATTATAAAGGGGCTCACTCCATTGTCCTCATGGTTGTGTGCGATGCCAAATATCGTTTCACAATGGTGGACATTGGTTCATATGGCCGTGAAAGCGATGGAGGAATTTTTCAGTCCTCGGAGTTCGGATCACGGCTGCTGCAAGGGGCCCTTGACCTGCCTGGACCGAGAACCTACCGGGCACCACTTCTTCCTCGACGCAGCTTTTCCGCTACACAACAACATGATGCGCCCGTATCCTGGTATTCTAAATATTTTCTGACATATGCTAACTGCACATGCATCTCTAAACACAAGGTATATAGATGACTGTTTAATCTTCTTTTTATCATGTACTATATCTACAGGTAACAACCTTGACGATGGCCAGAAACTGTACAACTACAGACATTCCAGGGCGAGGCGGGTCATAGAAAATTCATTTGGTATCCTGGCGATGGAGGATTCTTGGATGGCCCATCGACTTCAACCCAGACAAGACGGTGGACGTGGTGAAGGCGTGCGTGGCCCTCCACAATATGCTAGCGCACACAGATGCAGCAGCCTCACCAGCATCAAGATACATTCCCCCAAGTTTTGCAGATGGAGCTACAGCATCTGGGGAACTCCTGCCCGGCGAGTGGAGAAGGGTGGTGCTTGGTGACAACAATCTGACACAGCCTGGACGTCTGTCAACAGCACGTGCATCCCGGGCAGCCATTGCCGACCAAAATGATCTGACCTCCTTCTTCCAAACACCACAGGGTCTAGTGCCCTGGCAGGATGCAGAAATACGGAGAGGCTGCTTACATTAATTGTTAAATTTAATTAATTTATTGGTAATCCTGATAAACAGTCCATAAACTCGTGAAAAACTGTTATGGAGCATTAATAACCATATAAAAAACAACCATTATTTGGAGGTGCTACCACTTTCATTTAATTCACTGGGTTCAAGACCAGAATTGTACTCTTAAACATATAGAGGTAGTCCCCGACTTACGAGCGAGTTCCGTCCCTAGGGGGCGCTCGTAAGTCAAAAATTCGTAAGTAGGATCACATAGTAAAAAAAAAAAAAAAAAAATTTTATAAATGAATACATGTACAGTACTGGACAGTCACCAAGCACTTAGCCTATCCTAACACAGTTTTTAAAGATGAAGGAATAAGTTGAATTGTCTCCCTTTCACATAAAGGGAGCAAGCTCCCTATGGAGCCTGCAGGGAGGAGGGAGACAATTCAACTGACTCCTTCATCTTTAAAAACTGTGTTAGGATAGGCTAAGTGCTTGGTGACTGTCCAGTACTGTACATGTATTCATTTATAAAAAAAAAAATAAAAAAAGTAAAAAAAAAATATATATATATTATATATATATATTTTTTTTTTTTATGAGATGCATGCTCGTAAGCAGTGATGGGAATAACGGAGTTACAAATAAACGGCGTTACAAACGGAGTTATTTTTTTCATTAACGGGTAATCTAAGTAGTTACTAAGTCTATCGTTACAACGCCGTTACCGTTACTTCCACTAAATGGGGGTGCAATACTTTCTCTTCCGCACGCTGGCTGTTTGTTTACTTTTTTTCCTTGGTGAGAGAGAGGAGGGAGCAGAGGGGAGGAGGGGAGGGAGGGTAGGAGGTAGCAGAGCAGAGAGGAGGGAGGGGCGAAACAATAAGGATGATGCTGATTGGCTAAGTTAGAGTGTCAGGTAGAGGTCAGCCAATCAGAGGTTTTGTTGTTCAGCTCACACACGCTGCTGCAGCTTCAAATCTGCAGAAGTCCGGCAGCAATGGCGAGTCTGGAGGGAAAGTTGGCGTTTTCAAATTGGAAATACAGAAACTACTTTACTCTCCTTGAGGTAAAAGGCAAGAACGTGCATGTGAAGTGTACATTATGCCCTGGAGCGAAGTGTACGTCCGTCGTAATCTGATCTGATGAAGCATCTCTCACAACTGCAGGTAATTCAGATTTTCAGTACTGTTTTAAAAGTACTTCATATTGTTAAAACGGTTCTTTTGTTTTTAAGAAAATACTTGAAGAACCAGTTGTGTGAGGGTTTGATTTTATTTTACACTACAGAGTTAAAGCACTTGTTTTAACTGTTTACTTTTATTTATAAGAAAACACTTGAACAGTACAGTGTGTACATAGAGCTTAAAACACAATTGTTATATTATTTTGTTAAACTGTATTTTGTAAACCAGTTTCCTTGAGAGGGGTTGGACACTCTTCCACTCTGGAGTTGCCCCTGGTGAGAGGCGCCGAGCAGGAGTGGGCATACTTGTTGCCCCCCATCTTGGTGCCTGTACGTTGGGGTTCACCCCGGTGAACGAGAGGGTAGCCTCCCTTCGCCTACGTGTGGGGGGACGGGCTCTGACTGTTGTTTGTGCCTATGCGCCAAACGGCAGCGCAGATTACCCACCCTTTTTGGAGTCCTTGGAGGGGGTATTGGAGGGTGCGCCTCCTGGGGACTCCCTTGTTCTGCTGGGGGACTTCAACGCTCACGTGGGCAATGACAGTGAGACCTGGAGGGGTGTGGTTGGGAGGAACGGCCCCCCTGATCTGAACCCGAGTGGTGTTCTGTTGTTGGACTTCTGTGCTCGTCATGGATTGTCCATAACGAACACCATGTTCAGGCATAAGGGTGTCCATATGTGCTCTTGGCACCAGGACACCCTAGGTCGTAGTTCAATGATCGACTTTGTTGTCGTCTCATCTGATCTGCGGCCGCATGTCCTGGACACTCGGGTGAAGAGAGGGGCGGAGCTGTCAACTGACCACTACCTGGTGGTGAGTTGGCTCCGATGGTGGGGGAGGATGCCGGTCAGACCTGGCAGACCCAAACGTATTGTGAGGGTCTGCTGGGAACGTCTGGCAGAGTCTCCCGTAAGACGGAGCTTTAACTCCCACCTCCGGGAGAGCTTTGAACACGTTCCGAGGGAGGCGGGGGACATTGAGCCCGAGTGGGCCATGTTTCGCGCCTCTATTGTCGAGGCAGCTTATCGGAGTTGTGGCCGCAAGGTTGTTGGTGCCTGTCGTGGTGGCAACCCTCGAACCCGGTGGTGGACACCGGCGGTGAGGGATGCTGTCAAGCTGAAGAAGGAGTCCTATTGGGCCTTTTTGGCCTGTGGGACCCCGGAAGCAGCAGATAGGTACCGGCAGTCCAAGCGGCATGCGGCTCGGGTGGTTGCTGAGGCAAAAACTCGGGCGTGGGAGGAGTTCGGAGAGGCCATGGAGAATGACTTCCGTACGGCTTCGAGGCGATTCTGGTCCACCATCCGGCGTCTCAGGGGGGGAAAGCGGTACGCGACCAACACCATTTATGGTGGGGATGGCGTGCTGTTGACCTCAACTCGGGATGTTGTGAGTCGGTGGGCGGAATACTTCGAAGACCTCCTCAATCCTACTGGCACGTCTTCCACTGAGGAAGCGGAGCCTGGGGACTTTGGGTCGGGCTCTCCAATCTCTGGTGCTGAGGTCGCCAAGGTGGTTAAAAAGCTCCGCGGTGGCAAGGCTCCGGGGGTGGATGAGATTCGTCCTGAGTTCCTTAGGGCTCTGGATGTTGTGGGGTTGTGTTGGCTTACGCGACTCTGCAATATCGCGTGGACATCGGGGGCAGTTCCCTTGGATTGGCAGACTGGGGTGGTGGTTCCCCTATTCAAAAAGGGGGACCGTAGGGTGTGTTCCAACTATAGAGGGATCACACTCTTAAGCCTCCCTGGTAAGGTCTATTCAGGGGTTCTGGAGAGGAGGGTCCGTCGGATAGTCGAACCTCGGATTCAGGAGGAGCAGTGTGGTTTTCGTCCTGGTCGTGGAACACTAGACCAGCTCTACACCCTCAACAGGGTCCTGGAGGGTGCGTGGGAGTTTGCCCAACCAGTTTACATGTGCTTTGTAGACTTGGAAAAGGCATTCGACCGCGTCCCTCGAGGGGTTCTGTGGCGGGTACTCCGGGAGTATGGGGTACCAGGCCCTTTGATATGGGCTGTTAGGTCCCTGTACGACCGGTGTCAGAGCTTGGTCCGCATCGCTGGCAGTAAGTCAGGCTCGTTTCCGGTGAGAGTTGGACTCCGCCAAGGTTGCCCTTTGTCACCGATTCTGTTTATAACTTTTATGGACAGAATTTCTAGGCGCAGCCAAGGTGTTGAGAGGATCCGTTTTGGTGGCCTTAGAATCGCTTCTCTGTTTTTTGCAGATGATGTGGTCCTATTGGCTTCATCAGCTCGTGATCTACAGCTTTCGCTGGAGCGGTTTGCAGCTGAATGTGATGCGGCCGGGATGAGGATCAGTTCCTCCAAATCCGAGGCCATGGTCTTGAGCCGGAAAAGGGTAGCGTGCCCTCTCCGGGTCGGGGAGGAGGTCCTTACCCAAGTGGAGGAGTTTAAGTATCTCGGGATCTTGTTCACGAATGAGGGAAAACTGGAGCGTGAGATCGATAGGCGGATAGGTGCAGCGTCCGCAGTGAAGCGGGCGCTGTACCGGTCTGTCGTGGTGAAGAGAGAGCTGAGTCAAAAGGCAAAGCTCTCAATTTACCGATCGATCTACGTTCCCACCCTCATCTATGGTCATGAGCTTTGGGTTATGACCGAAAGAACAAGATCTCGGATACAAGCGGCTGAAATGAGTTTTCTCCGCAGGGTGGCTGGACTCTCCCTTAGAGATAGGGTGAGAAGCTCGGTCATCCGGGAGGGACTCGGAGTAGAGCCGCTGCTTCTCCACATCGAGAGGAGCCAGTTGAGGTGGCTCGGGCATCTGGTTAGGATGCCTCCTGGACGCCTCCCTGGTGAGGTGTTCCGGGCATGTCCCACCGGGAGGAGACCCAGAGGAAGACCCAGGATACGCTGGAGGGACTATGTTTCTCGGCTGGCCTGGGAACGCCTTGGGATTCCCCCAGAGGAGCTGCTCCAAGTGGCTGGGGAGAGGGAAGTCTGGGCCTCCCTACTTAGGCTGCTACCCCCGCGACCCGACCCCGGATAAGCGGAAGAAAATGGATGGATGGATGTATTTTGTAATGAAGAAAAAACTTGAAGTATAGTATGTCAACCAGTCATGTTCTGTTGAGGTGCAGTAAGTATTAAAAGTTTGGTGTTAAGTACCGGTCTTTGCAATTCTACTTTAAATTTGTAGTTATATCTAAACTTAAACCAACCGAACAAACAATAGTTACTTTCCCTGGTAACTAATTACTTTTATAAGGGAGTAATTCAGTTACTAACTCAATTACTGTTTGGAAGAAGTAACTAGTAACTATAATTAATTACTTTTTTAAGTAATGTTCCCAACACTGCTCGTAAGTCCGGGACCTCATAAGTAAGAGTGCTCGTAAGTCGGGGACTACCTGTAATCAGCAGCAGGTTTTGTTTTAGTTTCTGCTAATTAAAAGGTCATTGTTAGATTGTTATAATATTGTGATGTGAATTGACTTTACAGTATCAACTCCAAAATTATAGCTTTGAATGTGTTCATATTTAAAGTGCATCAACACTTGAGAAAAGGAAGTCAACTTAAAATGAATTTTGTTTATTTGTATTTTTAAAAACAAAGCACAATAAAAAAAACATAAAAGCACACATGCATTTCAGCAGGACTTATAGGAATTTTCTAACACAATTCCAGCTACTTTTCCAGCTACTTTTCAGCAGGGAAGTTCTGTTCAGCTTCATACATAATTTGGTGAATCTTCAAGCGAACTGTTGATTGGTGGTCTACATGGATCCGCGACATCATGGCAGTGACAAGACCAGCAAAAAGTTTGTTTTCGTCCGGTGGTTTGGAGCTCGCCACACTGACCCTCTCCCGGTCTATTGATTCCAACCTCTTCATCAGTATGTCATTTGCCTTTCTTTTGTTGGGTCGTTCCAATGGAGTGGGAGCTGTCCGGCACATGGTGGTGGATTGTGAGGACTCCCCCGAGGCACCGGGACTGCTGCTGCGGCTGCTGCTGCTACCGGTAGACTCAGATCTGTGAAAGGTGGTATGGCCAGGCAGTTTGGGTGGACGGATGGGAATTGGCGCAGTAGGGGCATGTTGAGAGACTGGTCTACTTGTAGTTGGATGGTCGTCGGTGGGTTGGAGGGACATGCTATCTTCTTCAACCTGGCTCAGTTGCAACGTATATTCAGTATGAAAAAAATAAAACACAATGACAACAATCAGTAACAATTAAAGTCTGAAAAATAACAAAGAATTAGATATGCATTTCTATGTTTATATAAGTCATGGTTGATCACGGTTATTACATTGTCATTAAAGGTGGGCCTCATTTGTTTTGTTTGTTTACCCACATTAGAAATAGTTATTTCCGCAATAAAAACATGAACAATAATAAAATTGGAAAAAGGGCCTTCTCCTACTCTGCTCCTGCTTCTTGGAACATCTTACAAAAAGATCTGAAGCTCTCGGCCCTGACTTCTCTAAATGGTTTTCAGAATCTGTTGGAATCCTGGCAAAAACCAATGCTGACATCTTCCTGTCTTTGATTTTATACATCTACCTTATAATGTCTTTGCTAGTTTTTGCTACTTTTTCTTTGGTTTATTGTTGAATGTAATTGTATCATTCTGTTCACCATTCTTTAGTTTGTAGCAGGTCGCTTTCGTAAATGAGCCCTCGAATGAATGAAAAAAAATACAAAGGATTTAGTGCATAACAGCGTACAGTACTTTAAAACCTATAAAATCTGTGATTCTCTGATTTTACGCCTGCAATTGTGTCCACCAAAACAAACAACCATGTGCTCAAACAATGGCGGGGCCTACTGCTACATGCTGAAAAACTTACCTCGGTGTCCGTTTGTCGGTGCTTCACGAACTGACCCAGCCGACCCAGCTCCAGAAGGATGGTGGGCACTGGTTTGTTTCCTCCGGGACGCCACCTTCTTCGACGACGTTTTTGTAAGTTTAAAAGCATTAAACACACAATCTTTTCTTCCTCTAATAAAAGTTTCAGTAAACGACGAGTTTTCGCACTACGAGCAGCCATTTTGTTTGTCATGTGTGACGTCAACCGATTCTTGTTCTACATTCTCTCGTGCTACATTTCCCACTGGTTTCACACCATACTGCCATCTGTCGGTGAACAAAGAACAGCGCACGGACTAAAAAAAAAAACTTACTTTAGACATCTTGGGTCACTTCCTAAAAAAATTATATTCTATGCTGTTAACTTTAAACTTAAAACCCCTTGTTTATGTTAAAATAAATATTATTATTGTTGTAAATTACATTTATTCTCCGTGTTTATTTCTCCTTTTCGGACCATAACACAAAGAACAAAAATATATATATTTTAAATATTTTTTTATTTACAGTACAGTTAGTAGTTTTTTATTTTTTTATTTTTTTATTATTATTAATTTACTACAGATACATTTACAATCATAAGAATGTGAACAAAAAGAACAAAGGACAAGATTACAAGAACAAGGAACACAGAGAAAAAAATAACTATGCCAGGGGGGTGCCAGATTTCTACAATGAGTGCATAAAAAATAAAATTATACATTAAATATACTCAAGGAGCTACAACATTCAAACGTGTTTATAGCTTTCTTGTTGTTACTCTTAGAAATGGTGCATAAATATAATTCTATTTCTTTAATTAAGCCTGGAAAAAAAGGCGAAGATGATGAAAATTTACATTTATGAATATGGTATTTGCCAAATATTATAATTAAATTAATTGCCAGTTTTTTTTAACATTAATATTCTTTTCGTGAAAGCCAAAAATAATGTGTTCATATCTTAACGAAAATTTTGAATCAATATTACTGATGATAAAATTATTACAATGCTTCCAAAATGTCTTAATGCTACAACAATTCCAGAATAAATGACTGATTGTTTCGGGATTTACAGTTGGGGTCAATTGTTTTGATATATTTCTTCATGAATTGATTAGTAGGATATATTCTGTGTAACAGTTTAAAGAAGACATCTTTCATTTTGTTGTTTATCATCAGTTTCTGATGAAATGTCCACACATTTTTCCATTGTGAGTCAGGGACAAAGTTTCTCCAGTAGAAGACAGATGAGGGGATAGAAATAATATCCTGCTGGAACAGGGCACGGATAATTCTGTTGTTCCTACATGTTGAAGAAAAACAAGCTTTACCAACAGTGGTGTCAGTTACATTCAACAAGGATTTCTGTTCATCAAAAACATTGTTTCTAAAGAGTTCACAAATTTCATTAGTAACAGCATCAAACACAATATCATACTCTTTAGTAGTGACAGCAAGGTTAAACTTCATGTTGAATTCATCATAACTGAGTAAACATCCATTTTTCTTAAACAGTTGACCCACTAGAAGGATGTTTTGGTTGAACCATTGTGGATAAAAAAGTGATTTGTTATTGTAAAGGATAAATTTGTTATTCCAAATAAAAAAATTATGAGGGGAAAAATTATGTTTATAAATAAGTGCCCATGAAAGAAGTGTTTGTTTGTGAAATGCAGAAAGTTTTACTGGTACTTTATCTATATTGTAATTACAGAGGAGGAGAAAATCGAGCCCTCCTAAATTTGAGAAGATGTGATGTGGGAAAATATTCCACATGGAAGACGGATTTTTTAAATATGATTTTATCCAATTTACTTTGAAGGTATTGTTTAGAGTTGTGAAATCGAGAAAATTTAAGCCCCCTTTTACAGTAGTACTGTGTTTTGTTGCACCGTTCCAGTTTACACCAAACCAGCAGGCGGGGATAATGCTCCAACATTAAACGGCGAAGAAGATTTCGTAGAAGAAGAAAACTACTTCCGGTGTCCTGTCCGCTGTGTTATGGACGTGTAGCCAAGCAAACATGTTTAATTTAAAGACGCTACAGAGAAATAAAACGGTGAAATATGGACTCCCTATGATTGTAAGTGAATATTATTAATTTATTTTTACGGAAACAATGAGTGAGCTGACAGCTAGCTTGTTAGCAGTTTGACTAAATGTCAAAACATCGACTTCATGTATTGATACCGTGGAAAATAAAAGTTATGGCTATGTTCACATTTCATTATTTATTCATCAAAGGTAAAATAGGCCCAGCAGTAGTTATTTAACTTAAGAAGCATATGAGCTGAGTTATGTCATTTTATGGTTTAAAACTCATACAGGAATGATGTGTTCATTATGTGTTTTTGTTAAATAAATTTTTCTTTAAAGAAAAATAAACGTGTTCATATCATAGCTAATATACTATTTAAAATACATGTAGGTGTGATGTGATGTACCTGTAGAACAGGGGTCTGCAATCTGCGGCTCTGGAGCCACATGCGGCTCTTTGGTCCCTCAACAGTGGCTCTTTCAAGCTTTGATCAAAACTAACTTTAAACTGAATTTTATTTGTTCTTATAACAAAAAGGGCTAGTTTTAGCAGTTTTTCCTGTCATTTCCTTTGCAAATGTGTGAATACTAGAACTACCAGTAATAGAAGGAGTAAAACATACTTTTAACTATTTATTCGAAGTAGGATATTTAATTTTCCACAATTAAAATAATTTACCTAGACCTGCATAGTTCATTATTTAATTTTTTTATTGGGAAAGAACACATGATTTTTCCTTCTTTACAATAATCTTGTATTTTTTTTGTCTTAAAATGTAAAAATATCAACAAATCATTAGATATTTTCAGCTTTACAATGGCCAGAAAATTACCTTACTTGTCAGAAAATTGTCCTCTTAACAAACTTAAAGTGGTCTGTGGGCCACCAGTTGAGAATCCCAGTTGTAGCAGGTATTGTGGCTCCGGGCATGTTTAATTTAGTGAACAAAGAGGCAGAAATGGCTCTTTTGATCGTAACGGTTGCAGACCCCTGCTGTAGACAGAGCTGGTCAGGTGTGTTCAGGTCCATCAGCTGACTGACCCAGACCTGATCACGTGTTTTGTTGCAGCTGCTGGTTGTCGGGGGCTCCTTTGGCCTCCGGGAGTTCACACAAATCAGATATGATGCTCAGAAGATCAAAAAAAGGGTTAGTACCTAATTTCCTTAAGTTCACCTTTTTAATTTTTTAGGAAAAGTCTCACTTTATACAGTATCTTGGTTGCTTAGAGCTGATTTATTTTGTCGTCGTTCATGTTTTAACTTAAATTTAGACTCCAGGGTGAAGTTGTTCAATCAGAAGTGATTATGTTTTTATCTGACAGGACTGTTTGGTCCAGTGTTGGACCTTCCTAGTTCCTTCCCACTCAGGGTTACACTTCTGGAGCGACTAACTCGTCCAAACCGTCTCTGTCTGTCCTCTAACTTTAATCTTTTGTTGTGAAAAGAATGGAGTTAAAACTGTAAAAGAACATCCTGTGTGATCTGTTAGCCCTTACAGCACGTGTTATGAATCACTCTCAGCCACCACCACTCCACTGTTTACATCAATGTTGCTGTCTGCCGATATTGTTTTTCTGTAGCGGCCATCTTTAACTGGATTGACAGTTAAATCAGTTCTAATCGTTCATCCATTGATTAGTTTCTGAAAGGTTCATTAAAATCAGTTCAGTGATTTACGAGATATTTTGCTAACAAGCACACAGACATCATCAGCTGGCAATCACGTTAAATCCAGTTGGTCAAAATGAGAAGAACTTTTCAGATGTAATATTTTTACCTATAAATATCAATATTTTATTTAATATTTTATTTAATATTTTAACCTTCTAGTTGGGCTGTTGTTAGATGATTTCCAGGGAAAATTGGGTTGAAAGCATTTCCTCTCACTGTTTTGAGGCAGCCTCACAGCCACTGGTCCCCAGGACCCCGGGTCTGAGTGCAGGGCATCCTCTCACCATAGGGAGTAGAGTGTCTCCTCTGCTTGTTGTGTTCATGGACTTTAAAGCTAAGTAGACTTGATCCTTCAGTTTCTGGTTGGTTTGTCTCATTCTGAGGCTTTTAGCACATTTGACCTGTTTGCTACTTGAAGCTGAGATCTCATTTACATTTCCTCCTCCTCGGTTCATAAATTCAGCCTGGAGTCATGAGCTGAGAGGATTTTTATTCACCACTGGCTCGTGCTATTTTCATAAAGTTCTTGTTTTAGTCCGAGGGGACCGGATCAACTACACACTGAAATGTATGCAGGTGAATTTGCACACATGCATGAAGACATCTATGGGAATGACTCCATCCTCACTCATGCCCACATTCTAAACTCAAGACTTTTTGAACACCGATTGTTGATAAAGTGCAACATTCCTCTAAAATGCAGCAGTTTATTCATGACAAGAGACATTAATTTTAATAAACTGGGGTTCCAGAAACCTGACCTGGTTCATGGTCCTTTTGTTTTTTTCTTCTGAAGTGCACGTAACAGCTGTAATGAACTATTGTAGCTGTTACGCCACACAGACAGGGCCGGATTAACAACCCCAGGGGCCCCTGGGCACCGAAGCTCACAGGGCCCCCTCCCTAACCAAACACCCATTTTACTATATATATATATATATATATATATATATATATATATATATATATATATATATATACTACTGTATTGACTATATACTACTGTATTGACATCATTCAGCAGCAAATCACATCCATCCATCCTTCATCAGCAAATGATGTCAAACATGAACACTTATGAAAGAGCAGCAGCTACTGCATTGACATCAATCAGCAGCAAACCAGTAGCAAATCACATCCATCAGAAACATGTTGCAACCATAGTGACACCAGTGCCTTGGTGTGCAGTCCATGTCCACGTGCATGAAAAACAAGTCCATGAGCTCTAAGAAAGCTCGAAGCAGCAGAAAAAGAATTCCCTTACTTTGATTGAAGTGTAGGTAGACAGTCTGTATGATGTTTTTCTCAAGTTCAAACCTGGATCACATGGAACTGCTTAGCCATTGCTCAAACCATGAATGGTGGGAGCATTTGAGGCCAGGTGTGAGTTCAGGTGTTCTGTTGGGGAGGTCAGCTGCCTGAAGAACTTGCATCCACTTCTCTGCTGTTCCCTGGGACTGCCACCTTTCTTTCTCCTGAGGTGAGGTGGTGAGGTGGTCTATCAGGCTGTTTGCAGTCACACATTCCTCATACAGCTCATCCATAGACATGTTTAGCCTGCCAAAAGGTGTTAAAGTTCATTAGTGACACATAGCCTAGGTTATGTAGTGATAAATAAATGGAAAAGCGTGTATTGTTTATATTTATAAATTTAGCATTGTATGTAAACTACATTTTGAAATGTATTTATTAATTACCTATATGAACTGTGATTTTTTTAAAAGATGGACAAGGTTGTATGTTTGCATAGTGTAAAGTAAATTCACAATTATGTATTTATTTGTACGTGTCAATTGTACACTTTTGTTTATAACTATCAATAATTAAACATGGTTCACCACTACACTGGAAATTATTGAATAATTTGAACTTCTGTTTGAATTTAATGCTATGAACTTTTTCCTTGTTGTTACATTTACTATGAATTTCTCACAGGGCAGATTAGAGCCAACATGGACTCACCAACATATATTATTATTATTATACAGTACATATAATATTGTCCAGTATGTGATGCTGCAGTCATGTTACTGAACTCCCACTGATGGGCTAACCTGGTTCCACCACCAGCAGCAGGGTCCTCAGACAGAACAGCTGGTGGGATGTCCTGGTATCTGCAGCCCTCTCTCCATTTGTTTCATCATGGACATGGAGCTGGGACATTATGTTGTGCCTCTTGCTCAGCAAAAAGCTCCTCCAGTGGAGACTTTCTGAACAGACTGCAGGGAGGTTCCTAAACAAACAACAGGTTTATCAGTTTTATCAGTAAAAAGAGATTATTAAATCATTTTTAAGACTGAGAATGTGTACAATTATTAGCTCTGTTGTTATTGCCTAACTAACCTATTCAATAATTCTTCAAACTGTGACATTCACTCATAATGGAATGAAAGAGAACATAAACAGAAATTATATAATACTGAAAACTAGAGACATTAAAACATTTTAAAAGACACAGAGAACTTTAAATGGATTAAGAATGTTAATAAGTGTTGGATTTGAGTGCAATGTGCAATCCATGGCAGGAGTTGAATCCACATCTGAAAAGGGATGCAAGCTTTTCACAACATATGCTGTTGTAACTGTTCTGTGTCTCTCTTCATTCAGTTACAACGAAAACGAGCTAACGTTAGCATCGTGTTTGTATTTGAGCTGACTTAACGCTTTAAGCGGAGTATAACTTGTTAGCTGCCTTAATGTTGGTATGAGATGTAGTTCATAGTTTATTTATTTACCTGATGGAGTCGAAGAGGTAGCGATTAGCGAAAAGTTCGGCGGAGCGTTTTGCAGACGGACCACTCTGTACTTCCGGTCGGATACGAAGCGAAAATAATCCGGTGGAGCGCGTCAAAGACGGGACACTATTTTACTTCTCCACCCTCCTTTGCATGATAGAAAATTATTGCAAGTGCTGCACTGACCTGACTGGTCATTTTTTATTAATTAGTACGCTTTCGATCGCAGATGCACACTTCCGGTGGATTCTTCTTCGTTGGTTTTCGGCGGCGGCTACTTCCGGTCGGCTAACTAGCATCGAAAATAGGAATCGCAAATTAATATTTTGAACGATTCTGGGAAAACCGGACAGTTAGTCCCGGTTCCGAATGATTCTCAATGCCCAACCCTATTTAAAATCTAAGGATATTTTATTTTCTTTCTTCCCCAAAACTGCAGTGGGCTCCCTGCGGTGGACCCCATGGTTTGCATGGCCCCCTGGGCCTGGGCCCAGTCGGCCCTGCTGATAATCCGGGCCTGCACACAGAAACTGAAATATGGCGATACATCAGGGTTCTCTGATGTCAACACATTTGATCATCCACTGTTATACCAGGTCATCATTTTCTTTCTATTTGTTAACAAATTAAAAACTTAGTGTAGCGTTTGCTGATTTACGGAGCCCCCCAGGGGACGTGGAAAAAAAAAAAAGTCTTTGCGTGAGCACGTAAACGTTTGTGTGCGCACGCAAAACTATTGCGAGGTAACGCAAAACCTTTTGCGTGGTAACGCAAAACCCTTTGCGTTCCCACGCAAAAGGTTTTGTGTTACAGATACCATCCTTTAAAACGAATGTGGACCTTATGGTACAACCATGCCACGATAGCTCAAATAGTAATGCGTCAGCTTGCCGCTCCTAACCTCACAGGTTCGATTCCCAGTTGGGACAACATATATTTTTTTTTTAGATTATTTATTCATTCCAGATTAAGAAAACAGAAGAAAACTATTTACAAAACAACAATAAAAACTTTCAATTATATAATCATTCCTCTTTCTTATTTTGCTTAATGGTTTTTAACACATCCCTGAAATTCTGACACACAATCACAAGTTCAAGTGTGAACTGTGTCACAGAATAAACACAATAAAAACATGTATTATCTGCAGCATTGTTGTTTAACCCTAGGATGCATGAACGACCAATACCTACATTCTTCCATGAGTGGGGTCAAAAATGACCCCAATTAGAATCAATGTGTTTTTGCAATGAATTTAAATGATGTCTTTAATTTTGGTTAAAGGTAGTTATATTTATTATATTTGGGTCAACAAAAGACTGATTTGACATTTAATATGGTTATTCATAACTTTTTATAACATTTTTTCACATGAAATAACATCAAAAATCTTCAAAAATTATTGCTAGAATGTCCATCTCTCTGAAGGACAAAAAAGAGAATCAACAAACGACCAGAACATTGTACACTCACATGTGCCCACTGCCCACACAAACATCTTTTTCTCTATTCACTGTGCGCAGTTGTCACAAAATTTTTGCTTTTTGCTGTGACCATTGCACACTGTAGTACTGCATTTCCTGCACCAATTGGTGGCTTTGCAGTCTGTTTCTTGGACACATCTGGCAACTCTTTCTCTTCTGTTGGCCCTCTGTGCCTCTCTCCTGTTACTTGTTTGCAACTTTTGTCACTCCACATCTTCCAGTTGCTTCAGTGATGTCAGTTGGTAGGTTCAGGGTACCTTGGGTTGTGTAGAAAACTTCCAAAGAGCACACACATTGATACATTCCAGTTCTTCTCACTTCGTGCAAGAATGGTCACTCCAATGAAGGCCATGAGCTCCTCTTTGCTTAGATTTTTCCACTCTTTTCCTCTGCTTATTGTGACTTTTCTTCCCTCCATGTTTGTTCATGTCAACATCTCTTCTAATATACTATCCATCCATCCATTATCTTTTACCCGCTTCTTTCATTTTTGGGTCACGGGGGTCGCCGGTGCCCATGTCCAGCAATCACTGTGCGAGGGGCAGTGTACACACTGGACGGGTTGCAAGTCTATCACAGGGCCACATAGAGACAAACAACCATTCACTCTCTCACTCACACTTAGGGTCAATTTAGAGTTACCAATCAGCCAAACATGCATGTTTTTAGTCTGTGGGAGGAAACCGGAGTACCCGGAGGGAACCCACGCATGCACGGAGAGAACATGCAAACTCCACCCAGAAAGGCACGCAGATTTGAACCAGGGACCTGCTTGCTGAGAGGCAGCAGCTCTACCAGTTGCACCACCGTGCTACTCTTCTAATATACTCTCAGTGATAAACTGCTTTCATGCATCTATTGGAGAGATGGTGCTAAACCCAGGTGCAGGCCCTGACCGACTTCTCAGTAAATTGTGGCTTGGTGTTAAAAGAGGCATACAGATTTTTAAAATAATTTATATATAATAATATATAATAGGTTACCTAACGGGTTTGCATTTGTTACAAGGAATTATGAATACAATGAGTCTCTACACGGGCGCCGTGGTGTAGTGGTAATGGCAGTCGTCTCCCGATCGGAAAGTTGGCGGTTCGACTCCCGGGACCCGCACCATGTGTCGTTGTGTCCTTGGGCAAGACACTTAACCCTGAGTTGCTCCCGGTAGGACTGGAAAGCACCTTGCATGGTAGTCTGCCGCCACCGGTTTATGAATGTGTGTAGCATTCAATATATGTGTAGCACTTTGAGATTTTCAGTAATGAAAAGTGCGTTATAAATTGAATTAATTATTATTATTACTACACAACAAATGCAGTAATATCAGCTGGCTTACTAAACTAGTGTAATGTTAGCTAGCTTACGGTAAGTACTAACATTATGTTGTAGTTAGCCGAGTGTCTACTTTGTTGACCAACATGATATTCTATCACAGTAAAGTCATGGAGTTGGTAAATGCAGATAATACATGTACTTTGTATGCTGCTGTGTCAAACTGACCTCCTTGTGGTGAGACTGCAGGTATCAGATGTGTAAATGAGACAGAAAATGTATCTTGACAGTCACAGTTGGTAAGAATCAAAGGTTCCCAAAGAAAACCCTTGAGATTCTATAGGAAATGCTTGGGGTCATTTTTGACCCCACTCATGAAAAACTGGGGTAGTGACACAAAAACTGCAATTTCTGAAAATGTATAAAAACATTTTAAAAAATTCAAATGGCTTGAAGTCACAAACATGTTTTATGAGGAATACCTGGAATATGGAAGAGTAAAAACTTTTAGTTTCAGAGTTTTTGAAGAATAACAACCCTCGGGGTCATTTTTGACCCCACTTATGCATCTAAGGGTTAAAATGGCTCAACATTACGACAATGGAGCAGACAGTACACTCAATTTAATTGAATTTTGAAATCAGCCTTAAATATAAGGATGTCCAGTGTGTGCTGCAGTGGTAAAAGTAATTTTCCGTTGTATATTTCACGTTCAAGCTCCGTGGAATCAGCTGTGACTTCCTCGTTCGAGCCGACGCGGCAGCCTGCGCTCTGTCTGTCCCTCTGAACTTGTGATTCTGTGTCAGAATTTCAGGGATGAGTTAAAAACCATTAAGCAAAATAAGAAAGAGGAATGATTATATAATTGAAAGTTTTTATTGTTGTTTTGTAAATATTTTTCTCGTGTTTTCTTAATCTGGAATGAATAAATAATCTAAAAAAAAAGTTGTCCCGACTGGGAATCGAACCCGTGAGGTTTGGAGCGGCAAGCTGATGCGTTACCAGTTGAGCTATCGTGGAATGCTTGTACCGGAAGGTCCACATTCCTTTTAAAGGATGGTGTCTGTAACGCAAAACCTTTTGCGTGGGAACGCAAAGGGTTTTGCGTTCCCACGCAAATAGTTTTGCGTGCGCACGCAAACGTTTGCGTGCGCACGCAAAGAATTTTATTTTTCCACGTCCCCTGGGGGGCTCCGTACTGATTGGTTCTATCAAATCAAATTTTAGATTAATTTCTTGACCAGTGGTCATTAATAAAATAAACTTTATCTCAACCGATCTTTGTTTATTCAAAGAAAAGGGCGTCCACGTTTCTCTCTCGTCACTTGATGGCTTCATGGTTCTGATTCAGAATTTTTGTTAAATTTTGTTTTGAAGACATTTTTGTTCTGTCACATTTTTTCCAGCTGGATCCGGCCCTGGAGGGCATCCCGAGGAAGTCGGTCACGCTGGAAGAGGAGTATGAGGTACGGCGAGCCGGGTAGACCTGGTGAAATGATCCAGTCAGTTCAGCGACTAGAAAAAAATGTGTGTGATGATTAGGAGTTATTTTCTCCGCTGTCTTCAATTTGCAGAACACAAAGTTAAATAGTGATAGAAATAAATTCAGCTGCACCGTGGTGCAGTTGGTAGAGCTGCCATCTCTCAACGAGCAGGTCGCCGATCACAACCAGGGGCCTTTCTGGGTGGAGTTTGCATGTTCTCTCAGTGCTGCGTGTGTTTTCTCCCACAGGCCAAAAACATGCATGTTACACTGAGTGGTAACTCTAAATTGTCCCTGGGTGAGAGAGAGAAGGGCTGTTTGTCTCATTTGTCTCTATGTGTCCCTGTGGTGGACTGGAGACCTGTCCAGATGTCTTCCGCCTCTCATACAGTGATGACTGGATATGGGCACCAGTGACCTGGAAAGGAAGAAGGGTGTAAAGATGATGGATGGATGGATGGATGGATGACTAAGATGGATGGATGATGAATCTAAGATGAATGGATGGATGGATGACTAAGTTGGCTGGATGGATGACTAAGATGGATGGATGGATGACTAAGATGGATGATGGATGGATGAATGGATGGATCTAAGATGAATGGATGGATCTAAGATGAATGGATGGATGACAAAGTTGGATGGATGGATGACTAAGATGGATGGATGGATGATGGATCTAAGATGGATGGATGGATGATGGATGACTAAGTTGGATCGATGAATGGATGGATGACTCAAGATGGATGGAAGACTAAGATAAATGGATGGATGACTCAAGATGGATGGATGGATGACTAAGATGGATGGATGATGAATCTAAGATGAATGGATGGATGGATGACTAAGATGGATGGATGATGAATCTAAGATGGATGGATGGATCACTAAGTTGGCTGGCTGGATGACTAAGATGGATGGATGGATGACTAAGATGGATGGATGGATGGATGACTAAGATGGATGAATGGATGGATCTAAGATGAATGGATGGGTGACTAAGTTGGATGGATGAATGACTAAGATGGATGGATGGACGATGGATCTAAGATGGATGGATGGATGATGGATGACTAAGTTGGATGGATGAATGGATGGATGGATGACTCAAGATGGATGGAAGACTAAGATGAATGGATGGATGACTCTAGAGATGGATGGATGGATGACTAAGTTGGATGGATGGATGACTAAGTTGGATGGATGGATGACTAAGATGGATGGATGATGGATCTAAGATGGATGATGACTAAGTTGGATGGATGGACGATGGATCTAAGATGGATGGATGGATGATGGATGACTAAGTTGGATGGATGAATGGATGGATGGATGACTCAAGATGGATGGAAGACTAAGATGAATGGATGGATGACTCTAGAGATGGATGGATGGATGACTAAGTTGGATGGATGGATGACTAAGTTGGATGGATGGATGACTAAGATGGATGGATGATGGATCTAAGATGGATGATGACTAAGTTGGATGGATGGCTAGATGGATGGATTTGGCCTTCAACCTGCTCATGGTGGATCTAAATAAATCTGCAGTTTTCATGTGGATTCAAATCAAATCTGCTCCAGAGTTGAACTCTTCCTGTTTCTCTGCAGAAGATGAAGGAGAACAGTTTGGACGAGTGGAAGAACATCCGTGGTCCACGTCCGTGGGAGGACTCGCGTGAGTTCCAGGAGCAGCAGCGCGGGAGCACAACGGACTGAGGCACCAGAAGATCATGGACCACAGCAGAACTGCAGGTCCACTTCATCAACTTCAGGTTCTGGACTGAGCTGGTGGTTCTGGTCGGACCTGAATCTTCTGCTTGGACAATCCAGAACTTGTGGTTTGTTAATGACCAGTAAGAAGAGTCGTCTTGTTAAACTAGAACCAGCAGGTGGCGCCAAACCAACCTTCTCAACACCACAAAGAAAATGTTTTAGCCTCTTTCATGAGCTACACCTGTTCAGGTGTTTCACTCGATCATATGACATCATTTCAGTGCGTTCGTCTAGTGGAGATCAAGAAGATCCCAGTGGATCCACGTTTCCTTCATCCTGAGGCTTTGCTCTGAACATCAGCAGGTCCTCACCAACACTGTGACGTGTTTACATCTTTTCTGTTTCAGTAAATGATTGTACAAAACGTGACAAGATGTTTGCATGGACCTACCAGCTGAAAGCAGAAGGTAATAAAAAGCAGCATCAGTCTGTGTGACGCGTGCTGTCAGTCTGTGTGACGCGTGCTGTCAGTCTGTGTGACGCGTGCTGGACTGTTGCGGTTTGTGGTTCCAGGTGAGAAGGTACATGGATCATCTGCGCTCGGCCTCGTTCGCCTGTGGAACGTTCTCATGATTATTCTTCATGCGTCGCTGTTCGGCTGTCGTGGGACACATTTAGTGAAATCACGTTTCATGTTGCTGCAGCCTCAGAAAACCATCAGCTGATATGAGACACAAATACTCATTTTATTCATAGCTTGTTAGATGATTGACAGCTT